>JAAWWB010002323.1:0-125101 GCA_018804465.1 Populus tomentosa
TAAAATATATTTTATTCAAAAATATATTAAAATATTTTTTTTTATTTTTTTAAAATTATTTTTAATATTAACACATCAAAATAATTTAAAAAAATCAAAAATTAACTTTAAACAATGATATAATTTAATTTTTTTAAAAAAATATTTTTAAAACAGGAAATTTAGCTAAAAATCCATGTCCTTATCTCTCAGCATCAAATAATATATAGCCATATCAATCAGGCAAGTCATTGATATTTCGCTTTCCCCCTAATGAAGCAAAAGTCGCTTACCGTTTAATTTGACTACGGCTGCATTGAAAGGTGATGTTGGCAGGTAAAAAGGTGCGCTTCGCCTCCGTCATATTTTTTACTTTTCAGGTCACGGCAGGTAACAGGTAAATTAAGTAAACTGCCACTACCTCCCGCAACCTGCCGAACCCTATCTGTTATGGTGGCGCTTGACAGGGATGGGACCGAACCCATGTTATAAACATGGTTAGGTTCGGTCAATTTCCAACCACTAGGGACCCTTGGGCTCAACTACCCAGAGAGATTTCATCTACTCGTGTTAGTTATTACATTCACCCACCTTGCCTGGGCTTAGACGGTTAAACCCATGTTGTACAGAGGCACCGAATGCCACCATTTAGTTGAGTTGAGGGCCCTGAAGATTCCCTGTGTTGCTTTGGTTTTGAAGCAAAATGGGGCCCCGTGCAAGGTTTGCTGGATGTCTTTTGCCTTCGGGTCCTCGGTTGATAGGAAGTGCATGCATGTCGTTGTCGAACTAAATGATTTTCTTTATCCAATCGTTTCTGAAACCCCACTTATATTAAGAATACACACACACACATAAATTAAATCAATATACTTAATTATCAATTTTCCCACTTGTGGTAGTAATCAATCTCGAGCAATTAGATTTTTTTTTTTTATTAACATAGATGTTTAGATTAGGTTGTGCGTAACTTGACTAATTTCATGATTCATAAAGTTAATAACCATGTAAGCCTTCAATGGTCCTGAGAGGACTCGTACTCGTGATCATTGGGAAACAAACTCAAAACCTGACCAGTTGAGTTATTCCTCAAAATTAATTAGATTGTTTTATTGAAATGCTAAAAAAAGATGAGAGAGAATATTCATAACTAGGTATTAATTATTTAATTCTATTTATTTATGTGTATTTTTCATTTTTCTTCAATGATGGGAAATAATTATTAGTCTTACATGATTTTTAATACTTGTTTGAAAGTATGGTAGAAGTTGTTGTACAAAATATATATATATATTATAGCATACCAAAATAATAAAAATAATAATATAAAACTAAAAATTTAATTTAAAAAAAAAACAATACAATCGAAGCACAAAAACAAGCGCATATCTGAACAAACAAAGATGATAATTTGATATTAGCAAATTAAAATAATAAAAATAATAATAAAAAACTATTTTTTTTTTTTTAAATACCATCCAACCGCGACACAAAACAATCACATATTTGAACAAACAAAGATCATAAATTACATGGAAGTGATTGGAGGATGAGGAGGACACTTGAGCTTATCTACAACGAGGAAAAATGAAAGGGCCCTTTTCTCTTATCACACCATTTATTCCTAGAGAAGACAAGAAGATTAAACACCACACACAGCTTTTCTTTTCTTTTCTTTCCTGGTTTTGTTTTGATTGCCCAATGATAACAAAGAGGATAAAATTAAGGATAGGCCCTTATCGTCATCCTTCTCATCCATTCATCTCCATGCAAAAAAAAGCTTGTTTCTCTTTGCCACTTTTCCGATTCAATAATAAAATTAGAGCAGAAGCTAGCAATGACCTTTGAGGTGAGTGATACGACAGACAATGGGATAGTCTTTGCCATGGCAAGTTAACAAAATCCTTCCTTAATGGATGATGAGATCCACATCCAAGATTCTTGATTTTGATGGCCTGAGTGATCCTCTAGAACAGTCCTCCTGACGGCGACTCGAGGGAGGCCATGCATGCATGTCTAGGTGTGCTTTCGTTGCATATTATCACAAAAGCTAAAATAGCTTTTTGTTGGCAAAATAATCACTCGGTTTTGTTCATGGGGCAAGAAGATAGTTTTTTATAGTGCTCGTTGGATATTATAAGAATAAATAAGGTTAAATAGTTTTTTATACATATATTTTTATTGCACAATATAATTATTTTATTACCCTTTACAACCATTAAACTTTGGTCAAGAGGGTTTTTAGTCTTTGACTTAATTTTGAAAGTGTTAAATTACAACATTTCCCTTGGAATTTTAAAAACTTTGCTTTTGATTTTTGAGATTTTTGTTTTTTGCATTTGGTTATTTGGTAGTTATTGAATGTCGTTAGGGTCAGTAAAGTAATTTTATAAATAAGCAAAAGAAGAAAAAAAGTTGAGAGTACATGAAGAGTATCCACCATAAAGAATGGTACAACATACAGTGGCAAAAACCTTGCTTCTAGGAGGCAGTCAAAGAGTCTCGGCATCCCCTCCATGTATAGGCAATGTATGTGGCATAATTGTTGTTAGTTTGACATGTATGGTCTTTTCTTTTTCTTTTCCCCTCTCTCTTACTCAATTTTCATCACGGCCTTCAAAAAAATCAATTTAGCCCACGAGGTTTGTTGTCCTAAAGATTTTATCTCTATTCTCTTCATCACAATTTTTTATTTAGAATAATCTATGAAATTAAGTTTTTTTTTCTAATTTCATCCCTAATAAACTTTTTCATCTATCAAATTTGATTCTTATTTTTTTTATTGCTATTTGTTTTATTTTAGATGATTTTTGAAATTATTATTATTATTACTACTATTATTTTTACAATTTTTTTCTTCTTCAGTCTTTTTCCTATCAAATCTAATATTTTTTTTTATTATTAATATTGCTGTTTTTTACCTTGCAAGATTTTTTTAGACTGATTTTTTTATTATTTCATCCACCAATATTTAATTGGCAATGTGTTTAGTTTCTTAGTTGAGTTCGAGTCTAGAATTTAATGGGTTACGAGATTTAAAAGATTAACCCCGGTTTACAAAGTTGACACGAGTTTCCTTGTTTTTTTTTCATTTTTTAAAGTTTTTTTTAATATTCCAGCATTTTGTTATTCCCTTTCTATCGGATTTTATTATTCGTTTTGAAATTAACACGAGTTGCTTCAGTGTTTTTTAATCTTTGTTAAATTAAGTTTTTTAAAAGGATTTTTGTTTTTAAATAAAATTAATTGATTTCATCCTCTAACATTTAGTTCTTTAGGTATTGAGCTTCTGGGTTACGCCCGGGTCAAGAATATAATAGATTGTGCATTTGAGAGTTTAACCCAGGTTTACAAGGTTTCCTCGAGCTTACTTAGTCCCCCTCCGCCCCGCTTTTAAGCTCTTTTTGTTGGTTTTTTTTTTTTGCGATTTCATCCTCCTAACATTCCTTTTATTCTCTTTCGATGAGATTTATCTTTCTTTTTAAAATAACAAGGGTTGTTTTAGATTTTTTTTCCGGTCTTTGTTAAATTTAGTTTTTTTAAAAGAAATTTTATTTTTTAATTAAATTAAATTTATTGATTTCATCCTCTGACATTTAATTTGACGGGTGTTGAACTTCTTAGTTTAATCCAGGTCTATAATTTAATGGGTTATAAGTTTGATATATTAACTTAGGTTTATAAGGTTCATTAAGGTTTGCTTGGTTTTTCTCTCTTTTTTTAAGTTTATTTTTTTTTGCTTCGTCCACCAATATTTTGTTTTTTTTTTTATGAGATTTTTTTGTGGTTTTGAAAGTAACAAGGGTCAACTCAGATGTTTTTCCAACCTTTGTTGAATCTAGCTTTTTTTTAAAAAAATTTATTTTTTTAATTAAATTAAATCAATTGTATGAGAATAAACATGAGATACTCGATTCATGGTATTTGTTTTTATTTGCTTTCCAGATAACTACTCTAATAGCACGTGTGACCTCTTTTACTTACTAAAATCTTAAATTTCTTTACTCTTTTTAAAACTTTAATAACAACACGTGCATAGTATTTTTCTTGCAGGTATCGTTTAGCCCACCAAATCTTCCGAATTTTTATTAGCTGATGAGAAATAGTCATATTGTTTTACTAAGAATTTTTCCATCCTCATCAATATTACATAAACATTCTTTTGCACATTCAAAAAAATAAAATCAATCTGGTGCACAAAAATTGTGGGTGTGTGTGTGTTGGCTTGGCTTCTCTAGACTTAATGTCCATGGATCACACGTTCTGTTAAGGATGTCTCTGTGGCTGCCGTGTGAAACCCAACAATAACCACAAATTTGTGAAGACAGCTGGATACTCTCAATTCATTCATTCTCCAAATTTGGACGACAATATCAGCTGTCTTAACACTGCACAAACCGATCTTTTTGCTTTTAAACGCAACGTAATACAATTTTTGATTTCAACTAATTAACGATATTGTCTGTGGACCACCTTTCCGAATTTATTTTTTACATCATTTCACCACGATAATACAGTTTTTTTTTTTACTTCATTTTCAACTAATTAATGACTTTTTTACAATGAAATATTTTTTTAGTAACATAGCTTATTAAATAAAAAGTAAAAGCAATAAAAAAAATAATTTGCGCAAAAAATCTAATAATTCTAATTAAAAAGGATAAGATATATAATTTCAATTAAAAACTTAATTTTTTATTTATGTAATTCTTTTTTATTTTGTCTAAAACATACATATATTTTTTTTTTATGAAATGCATTGTTTTTAAAATAAAAAAAAAACTCATTATAATAGTGAAAACAAGTTTCAATTGAAAAAAAAAATAATTAATGTATCAATCATTTGCAAACACCTATATAAAAAAAATTATAATAAAAAATACAAAATTATTTTAAAAATTCTACATATTAGACTAATATATAATAGTTCATAATATATACAATTGATAATATCATTATAAAAAGCTGAAATCTTCTAAAATTCAATGGCATAATTGAACAATCCCTTTAATATTATTTTAATAAATTGATTTAAATATGATAGTATTTTTGAATTAAAAAGGAAAAATGTTAAAGAAAATCAACCAAAAAAAAAAAGTATGGCTTACGTGCCTAGCTCCCTCCCTTTCTTTTTTCTTTTTTTTTTTGTCTTTTTTTTTTCCTTTCATAAGGCTTACCCTCTCTTTTTTATTTTGTTATAAAATAGAACCTGCTTAGACATATGACTAGTTGTATAGTAGTTTGGATTTTGACCATCTAATAATTAAAAAATTAAGGTATGAGTTTTTAAACTCTAAAACTCAATTTTCAAATTTTCTTAATAAATCAAGTTTCAACCTTACTTAAAACACCCTCTAACCATTCAAAAAAATCTAAAATCTGATCGAATAAAAAGCAACTTGATTGGTTCGATCTACTTTCTGCAACATGTTCAAATAGAAAAAAAAAATCATTTCCATTTAACTCTCTCATCTAAGAAAAACTCATTGATACCAAAATTGCATTTTTTTTTTATTAGAATATAGTCGACTAACCCCTCTCTCCCCTCACCTCATTTTCAAATGACTTTTTCTCATCTCTCAATAACTATGAACTGAAATATTATAAAAATAAAGTTGAGGATCAAAATATAAAATCCTAAAATAATAGGAATCAAATAAAAAACAGAAACTTCAAGGACTAAATTGAAGTTTTTCTAACCCTATGAACTATAAAGTAAAAGGAGCTGTTTTTTCTTAGTGTGAATTCAATTCTTATTGTTTTAAACTTCTATAAAACTATAAATAAAAATTTTATTTTGTAATGTTGACCTTTAATTTTATGTCACGAACCAACATGTATATACTTGAACATGCAAGCCAAAATAAGTTATGAAATTTGAAATCACACAATCATAATATGGGAGGATGTAATTGAAATAAAAAAATCTAATGATCATAACTGTATACTTTTTATAGGATAAAAAAAGGGACAAACTCAACTGCATTGTGACAGTCCAAGGTAAAAACAACAATAAAAATCCTCTCTCTTTTAGTTTTTTTACTAGATATTTTGGCCCACACTACGATGCAGGCTATTCAGATTTCTTCAATCACAAAAAAAGAAATCTCAGGAAAAGTAATTATTTTTTTTAAGTTATAAAAATATGATATTTGGGTCATTGAGTTGACCGGGTTAAAACAACTTTGGTTGATTTTTAAAAGTGAAATTCTTTTTAAGATTTGGGTCATTGGATCAACTATATGTGATAAAACAAATAACTAAAAAAGCAACGATCATAAACAAATAGAAAAAAATAGGCAATTGCCGAAATTAAAGGAAACTATTAAAAAGAAAAAGAAAAAAAAGATCAATGTCAAACTAGGTTAACTCACCAAATTTGTGACCTAAGACATGAGATTGAGATAACTCTACAGGAAGAAAATGAAAGAAAATAATAAAAGATGATTCAGAATTAATCAAATGTTGAAGAATCAAACTAAAATAAAATAATTAATTTTTTTTAATAAATGAAGAAGTTGACTCAAAATAATTCTTTAAACTCGTGAACTGAGTCATTAGAACATAATTATCTCATAGAAGAAAAATTCAAAAAAATAATGATGCAAGAATCTCAATAAACTAAATGTCGATGGATGAAATTGAAAAAAACATTGATATAAAAAACATATAATAAAAATAAAAATAAAAAAGTTTATTGCAAAACCCAATTTAATAGAGCGAGTTGACTTATGACCCTTGTAACTTGACGCCTAAGTCGAGTTGAGTCCTAAAAATAAAGGAAGAAATGACCTAGGTTGACGAGGTCAAGATTTTGGGTTGATCAACGACATGATTAGCTAGGGGAACATCAAGTCAAAGCCCGATGAGTTTTTTCTCCATTTTTTCTTTTCAAAATAATATATATTTTTTAATTTTTAGTTAAATAAAAAATCAAGCAATTAGCTAAGAAAAAATCATGTCAAAACCCGTTGATTTTTTTTACCATTGTTTTTTTTTTTTATCAAAATAATGTCATTTTTACTTCCTACATAATAAAAAAATCTAATTGACCCTGGTAACCCCGATCATTCAACCCAACCGGTGGTCATATGATAGTGGTCAACTCCCATGCCAAGATTTACAAGCATGATACAAAAAAAAAAAAAAACACCAATTATGATACAAAATTCAATGAAATTAAACAATGAAGGATGAAATTGCCAAAAAATAATTAATCAAGAAGAGAACTCAAAATAAAAGAAATTGCAATCTTAAGAATGAGGATTAAATTCAATAAAAAAATAAATTCAAATCAAATGATTAGGGGTGGAATCAAAAAATAAAATCCAATCAGAAAAAAAAAATTAAAAGCAAAATAAATTAGAATCAAAAGAATGAGGATCAAATTTGACCAAAAAAACATAAAAAAATCAAATGTCAAGGGATGAAATTGAAAAAAATAAATCAAATTCAATACAATTAAAAGATTGAGGACCACTTTGCAATTTCACAAAGTTAATACACCTTTCAAGGTGAAGAAGAGAGAAAAAAAGGGAAAGTAGAAGAATTGTCACTGGAGCTTCGTTGTGTCCTAGCGGTTGATACGTGTCGGCCCACTATGTAGAGGGTTGCAAAATGCTTCAGACATCGTCCCAGAAAAGGACTAAAAGCCACTAGGAAGCACCATATATGTCAACTACTTTTTATTATTATTTATTTATAAAAAGAACAGAACACCATTGAACCCAAATGATAGTTGCAAAAAAACTAATGTCAAAAACCAAAAAAACCCCTTGACCTTAGGAAAACAAAAGCTGACCCCAAGGACTACTTAATAATAACACTTTATATAAAATATAAAAACTCAAAAACACCCCTCAGACATTAGCTATTTTGTGTTTTTTTTCTCTTCAAGAGCATGAGCATAATTACACTATGCAATTAAAGTGTGAAAATACTAGTTTACCTTTAAGTATGTTAAATCCTTTGGTTTTTGAAGGGTAAAATCACTATTATACTATAGATTACACTGTTCACATGCACATCAAAATACTAAGGAGAATTAGTTCATGTATAATAAAAAGATTAGAACATCCTTGATCTCATGCGATATATATATATAAAAAAAAAAACAAAACTAAACTTAGAATCCTCATTTTGAGCTATTAAAAATATCCCCATTCCGCACTTGAGCTTGTGGCCCAACGGTGGAAAGGCCTTGTGTCCTTTCTCTGCACCAGGGTTCAAGCTTTGCTTGTGCATGCCTGTTACTCCTGCGGTGTCTTACCTGTTTACTGGACTTGCAGGATGTTCAGTGAATCCGGAGATTAGTCGTGATGCGTGTAAGCTGACCCGAACACCTCGAATTACCAAAAAAAAAATAAAATCCCCATTCCATATATCATGCGTGCTTAGTAGGAGTGATTATTAATTATTGAGAACATCCCCATTCCATATATCAAATACCCTTTCCTTACATATATTTATTTCTTTTAATAGCTCGACCAAAAAAGTGTTATGAGTCCAAAACTTAACATATTTCCAGCCTTTTAATATTTCGGAGTAAAACAAACACAAATAGGCAAATTAAAGTTTAGGGAATAAAGATGTATCCACACACATATTTATCAGTAAAAAAAGGATTCACAGGGTTAAGAATATTTTGGAGTAAAAGATATCAAAGGATAGCCTAACATCACAAGTACAATTTATTTCCAACACGAAGAATTGACAAAAACTAATACAATAAGGCATATTTTTGAAATCCAATTCAGCCTAATAGGTTGACCTGAGATTAGAATCAGCCCAAAAAATAAAAAATAAAAAAACCCGATATGATCCGATGACACGGTTGATCCAAAAAGACCTGATAAAAAACCCGGTTGCAACCCGTTAACTTTTGTTTTTCTTGTTTTTTACTAAAACGATGTCGTTTTGATTTAAAAATAAATTGATCCAATAATCCGGTTAAAACTCGAAATCCAAACCTTGAACCGAGTCTAAAAACTATACTACGATGACTACAAACAGCCCTTGAGGGGATCGCAACTTTTTTTTTTTTTTTTTGTGTGGCGTCAAAGAGCCTGTGACCATCTCAAACCAGAGCTTTCTATATGACGACTCTGTATCAAATTTGCACAAATAGCTGAGTCTTACATCATGGTGATTTAATGGAAGAGCGAGTCAGATGAATCCTTACATCTACAATTTCTAAGTATCGTAAATTTTAGCAAGATACAGCAACCATACCTTTGCTCGAAAGACAAATAAACCTCTATAATTGACGCCCATGTCATTTTATACTCAACCATACATAGCATTATGGCCATGCCATTTTATACTCAACCTAATGGATGAATGGGTAATGAATAATAGTCTACTTAGTTTTTTACACCTTCTGCCACCTTTGGTGGAATTCAGGCAAATTGTCATATGTTAAAGATCAATGCTTCCTTTTGCTTTATGATCTAAGAAGAGAAAAAGGAGGTGGGGAAGAGAAAGAAAAATAAGAGGAGAAGAGAGAGGGGAGAAAGGGAGAGGAGAAGCCTCTAACTTTTCTTATTTCATCATCAATAATCTGACCATATTGTAGAAAATTACATATCAATAGTCAAACATAAAAACCTAATCAAAACCAACAAATAAATTTATATTCCACTACATAAAATATTTAATAAAACAATATAAATTAAGATCTGGGTTATCCCTCATCGTCTACAATCAAATATGGATGTAAACGGTGTTTCGGTCAACATACAACATGGGGTAAACATTCAAACAACGTCCAGAGTGACAACATCAGTTGATAACCAGAAAAGGAAATTGAACGGAAAGGTGGTTCAATGAGCAAAAGATGGAGAGAAAATGTAGATTTGGGAGCTTCTAGAAGCACTTAAAAATGTTCGAAGACGACAAGACAAAGGACCAGAAGATCCAGACAGGGTGTTGACTTTAATTATGCAAAAACACTTGTTCTTTTTCATGTCTAGGGTTCCAACCCAGAGACTGGAGACAAATCTAAAATGCATGGTGCAGTAAGGGAACAAGCTTTTTAGATAATAAGCTTTGGAAGGGAAGCTAATTAGAGTAGGACAGCTGTATGGAAATAATTGGACCAGGCCAATGAAGTAGAAGCCCCAAACATTGTTAAGCTTCCATAGTAGCTGCCCAAAGAAAGGAAATGACTGATGAATGATCAGAGTAGTCATTGAGGTTTAGTAGAAAGAAAATGAAAACAAACTATTCAGAGTTCGGATGCATATACTGCATTGCTGATATTGAATATTAGCTTTAGAGCATAAAACACAAAGTGGAAACGTCGAATACACCAGAAGCTATACAGTTCCAGTAAGTATGAAAATGAAAGATACATGTAAATTCTTAATTTTTTTTTAAAAGGGAGAAAAATTACTATTATAAATCAAGAGATCTTTTATTTTAGATTATAATAGTAATTTTACTTTTATTTTTTTTATCTTTTTACGAGCAGAAAAACATTTCTTTAGTTTTTTTTTCCTTCTCATTCATTGCTTCTTTTCTCTTCTTTTCTTTTTAACTTTTTACAACTCAAATCACAAAGAGAATGAAAGTGAATCGTACGTGAGGACACTGCAAAAAAAAGATGACGATGGTGCTTCTTATGTTCAGTCCTTCTTCTTCTCAACTAAATCGGCAAAAGAAATGGAAGACAAGTGGGCACTAAACTGACAGAGTCGGGATAGAGAGAAGTAGATAACAAAGAGGGTGTGAAATTTTATGGTATGATTAATGGTGAGAAGAATTATGTGGTTTGCTTTTATCTATTTCTAAGAGTTTGATGTGATTAATTATTTTTTCATTAATAAAATGAATGTATCTAATGAGAACATTCTTGATCTCACCATCAAACCCATAAATTTTTAAGGGAAAGTAGTGGATTTTATGAGTTTTAACATCAAAGGTGAGATATTTTTAAAACATCTAACATGTTTTTGTTGTTTTTTTTTTTTTTAATAATGTTAGGAGGATTAGAGATGGGTAACAGAAACTTTGAACAACAAATTAATGGGAAGAATAAAAGAACTTTGAGTATGTTGAATCAACATTTTATTGGAAGACAACAAGTATATCCTTGCATTGTTAACCAGAGAAACTTGCAAGAGTAATTTTTCTTTATTCTTGATAAGAGTTTTTTAAGCTTTAGAATTTATGCTCTGTTTATTTTTTTGTGTTGGTCTTTGCGGCGGATCATTTGTTGTTGATTTAAAAATTTAACATGTTATTTGTTAACATTGTTATTGTTAGTGATTTAGAAATTTAACATGTTGTTTGTTAACATAGTGGGTTTGACATATTTGCTAAATCCAAGTAAATGTGGGTTAGACATGTTTGTCAAACCCATGATGTCTGGACTTGGCTATCAGTCCACAATGCATGGACTTGGCGGAGGTTAAGTCCATACAACGTGGGTCTGACATGTTTGCAAGATCCATAATGTTTGGACTTGGCGACAGTCAAGTTTACATAACGCGAGCCTGACATGTTTATCAGACCCAAGTAAACATGAGTCTGACATGTGTTTGTCAGGTTTAGATAACGTGGGTCTGGCATGTTTTATAAACCCAAGGCGCCTGGACTTAACGCCGACCAAGTTCAAAGTAAAGTAAACGTGGATCTGACATGTTTGCCAGATCCAAGTAACGTGGGTCAACTAATTTTATTAATGTTTTTTTGCAAATGCTTGCAACATAATACGGGCAATCTAGCTAGGCCAAACCCAAATAAATAATGTTTTTATTTTAGTCTTTTTCTCTTTTGTGTGTTTTATTTATTTACAATTTATCCCTTCAATTTTAATTTTTATATATTATACTTTTCAATTCAATCATTCTACTTTTGATTTCTTAATTTTTTTTTCCTTTGCTCTTTTTTTCAAAGTTCTTATAATTATAATTTTACCTTTCAAATCAAATTTATAATTTTTTTACATAGAAATAATATTTTTTTCAAATTTAATAATAATATAGTATTAGTTACCATTCAGATCAGGTGGTGGTAATGGTACAGTAATAGTTACCCATCAAATTTATAATTTTTTTTCAATAATAATAATATTTTTTTTCAGATTAAATAATAATATAGTAACAGTTACCCCATGGTTGTTGTGGTGGTTGTGGTGTGCAATAATTTATAGTGACAATGATAATAATTATAACAATAGGATAAACATCAATAATAATAACAATGATAAGAACAACAACAATAGTGAAAATGATAATAATCACGATAATAATACTAATAACAATTATGATATTATTTATTGATGATAGTAGTAATGGTGATAATTGTAACAATAGTGACAATATTAATAATGATAATAACAATAACAATAACAATAACAATAACAATAATTCATCATTCAATATTATATTCATCATTAGATACTGTATTAATTAGAAATTCAATTTCATAATTGGTTTCGTTTTGCCTTTTATGAGGTTATCGTTATCTAAAAAAAAATCTCGGTATTTGGTTGGTGTTTGATTTTGTAATCATCTACTTTTGTTATCATGTAGTTACATAAAAAATAGATTAAAAAAATAATTATAATCCCAGCAAAATTCATAACCCAATTCATAGATTCAATATATTAGCCCGGCTTACCCAATTCACACAGGGCAACTAGCTCAAAATGGATTGACCCTCACTTTTGGAAAGGAATTTTTAGTTTGTTATTTGCCTCAACACTACTTTATTTTTACCATGATATAGAAAACTCGTTTGTTGGCGTTCATTAGCTCATTATGGATAAATCATTACCTTACTTTTGTAATATCTTGCAAGTCTAGTGTTGAATCTGCAAAGAACAATTGGTATTAACATAATAGAGTTTAGCTGAAATTCTTCATCTATTTATTGAAATTCAGTAGTGTTTGGTATAAGTATTTTTTGTTTTTTTCTTAACAATACATCAAAAGTTCACAAGAAATTATTAGTTAGATGTCCTAAGACCATTCAACACATTTGCATGAATATTGTGGTCCTCAACAAAACCATTACCTTCGCCTGACTCACGAAAATTATGCAAATCCTAGGCGCCAGACCCAAGATACTTGGGTTTGACAATCATGTTAAGTCCAAGCGTCTTGGGTCTAGCAACCACGCTAAGCCCAAGCATCCATGCTAGACCCAAGCACAATGGATCGAGAACCATGGTAGACCCAAGCGCCATGGGTTAGAGAACACGCCAGACCATTCCGGGTCAAATCATCCATGCCACACCCAAGCGCTATAGGTCTGACAGCCATGTCACATCAAAGCTACTTAAGTCTAGCATCTTGTTAAACCCATGTTATGTGAACTTGGTAAAAATTGCAATGGACAAGCTTTGATTTTTATTTGGATTTTACTCTTGCTGTCTTGATTGTATATTAACTCATCTACATCTTAAAACCTTTCTATCTATATTACTTTTATAGTTTGTGTTAATTTCTTTTTACATTATTAGCTGTTAAAGTTTATATTATCTTACATATTTAGCACAAACATGAACCAAGTTCAGTACAATGATAGAAAACAAATACCGCAGCAGAGCACGGGCATGTATCTAGTCTCCATAGAGGAGGATGTCATGCAATGAAAGAAACCCCAGTGATAGAGACACCAACAGTGGCTGGATAATCACGGCTACACAAACATGAGAAAAAGGCTCACTTGCCAGTAAGCATTTAGAACAAGGAACATGCAAATAGAATGTGCAATGTTTACATGTTAGGAGGAATAGAAGATGCTACACATAATGGGAAGAGAAGAGAGGAAAAGAGAAACAAAGGTGCGAGGGACAAGAATGTAAAGAGATAAGGTGTGTGAAAAGAAGAGCCAAAAGATCCCAAATTCATGTCATTAAAGCTATCCATTGGCGAGGCTACATGCTTGGCCAAGACGTGTGTTCATAGGGTTAGCAAAAAGCATGCAAGGCACAAGTCCTTTCTTTTTCCCCTCATGAAAGAGACACCATTGTCACTAACTTACATCATCTCTCTACACAGGCTTCAGTCCTAATTAGCCAGTTCTATTTTACTCTGCCATCATTTGCCACATAATGTGATCTTAGCTTTCCCCTAGCTTTCTTGCCCCACACATCATAACCTAAGAATCCCAAGCTTGAAAGGAAATGATAAAAAAGTGCATGACGTTTGCACCTGAGCACATGATGCCCATATCATGCCACTGTGGCACGCATTTTATTACAAAAGCGAAGAGGTAAGGTGCTCGATACAAATTTGATTTTACAAACAAGGAAGGCGCACTCTAGATAGTTGACTTACTGTTTGCTTCCTCCATAATCATTTGTGTAGAAGAACCAGTTGAGAATCCCAACGTAAGCATTACTCTTCCAAACGATTTACATTTGTCAGGTAGAGATAACCAACCTATAATATGCAAAAGTATAAATTAAAACAAGCCAAGAGCAGATTTCTGAATCATGAATAATGACTTCAGGTCATGACCGAGCAAACTGGATAAGAAATCAATCAAAAAGGTAGATAATCACATATGACTATGCACCAATGTCTCAATACAACCTAAGCCAACTTCACACCAACGTGTAAGAGTTTCTATATCATAAAAAAAATGTATAACCTTGTTTGCAAACAAATTCAAAATTAAATAGTATCTAATTGAATAATATCCTAAATATAATTTTATTTTAACGAATTTTAATTAAAATTTAAGGGAAAAAAAAGGGATGCTAAATATAAAGAACCCAGCACCTAGACATGAGTGAAGCATTCTTGGCCCAAAATAGAGAAGTCAAGAAAATGAACCTAACCTTTTTTTTTTTTTGGTTAAATTGGGATTTATTTTTTTATTAAATTAGATAGATGACATGTTATCCACCAAATGTTTTAAAAAACAAAAACAAATGACACATCATTAATTGGCTGAATTCTAGCCACTCTAGATGACTGAAAAATTGAGTTCTGACTTTTAAGAGAATAAAAATAACTCATTTTAAACCTCTTTTCATCTAAGAAAAACGACCTCAATAAACTCATTTATAATCTTAAATCAATCTTTAATCTATATAAAAAAACTTAACCCAAATAAAAAAAACTCTTGAGTCTCAGTCTATTTTTTCCAGTACGATAAAGGATTAAAAACACATTAATGATGCTCACTCCTCAAATGAAATTTACTGACACCGAAATTGATCTTTTTTGTTGTCAAAATGTGTCATCCAATCACTTTTTCTCTCATCTCTCAAGCTCAAGGATTGAAAAGAAAATAAAATAAAATTTTGGACCAAAGCTAAATAGATCAAAATAGAAGTCAAAGGAAAATATGTGGGACTAAAACATACTTTTTCACACCAACTTGAGATTGACCGCGCCTTTTTATGGTTTTTAGTGTGGTCTTTTTCCTTTAAATTGTTTCTTTATACTATAAAATCAAACTACATCTCATTAAGTTGACCTTTAATCAAGTTTTTAAATCTAATTAAAAACTTTAAATCTCAAGAATATGCACAGAAAAGAAACTCTCAACTCACGAAACACCAAAAAAAACACAGGAAAGGATGCAATAATAATAATAAAAAAAAAAGTTTAAGACAACAAAAAATACACGGCTCCAATCCATAATTAATTGTGAGAGCATGCACAATGCAGACATGTATTGGGTTTTCCTAGCCTCTTTTAGTTTTCTTTGTAATTGTAATACTATATACTTCTATATTGTTGAAAAGATGGTTAATGTTCCTTGAGCATTTCCATTTATGCAGGCGTCCAAACTAAACCAAATTGTACTCCAAGAGAACATTATATTATGCTTATATCTTGTTAAAACCAGAAGGTAAGAGGGTACTAACTAATGTTTCTAGTGAAGATGCTCAGTTGTAAACTGCTACCCCAACACGTTTTTTTGTTCATGTTTTAGCTGAACCAACATTCCTTCCCCAACGAAGAACACCCCTGCGTTAAGAAGTTTTGAAAGGTGATGATTAGTTACAATCTTCTAAAAATCATTCTTTTACCATGGAAGATCAAGGAACATGTCATAACAGTTTTCAATAGATAATTTAGCTTCAATGAATTCCGACAATTAAAGGAAATGTATCAGGTTAACTAACACCGCCTTAGCAATAAGATATATCTACTAACAACCATTTGATAATCTTTCTTTCTTTCTTTCCCCCTTCAATTTTTTTTAGAAAAAAGTAATTCATAATCTCTCTATGAGTTTCCCAAAAATCTCACTCTTAAATAAAATAATCTAGTTGACTATTGCTATATAAGCAACTATTTCAATTATAAAATAAATAATTTTGTTTTTTTTATGAATCTCAATAAATATATTGTAAAATAGAATTTACATCAATAAGAGGAATTGATTGGAACAACTCTTTTAGGGGTTGTGAGTACATGGAAAAATCTTACGATTTCTTGCCATGACACCACATGACATTTGACTTGTATGCCAACCAACAGCCTTTCCTTCCATTCAATTTTAGAAGTCCCATCATCATCTTTTGAAAGAGTTGAAAACTTGAAATTCTGTTACTCTGCCAAAATGCCAAGAACACATTCTCCAACCTGAATCAGTAATTTCCCTTCATATGGTGCTACCTCACATGGAATTTTAGATGTGCTCCAGGCTCCTAAAATAGAAGGGTTCACAAAAGCCGAAATAGAATTCAAAGGCTGCTTTTAGATCATGGGATAAAGATAAGAACAAATTCAAAATTAAATTCAGAAGACCACACCTCTGATTTTAAAAAAAATAATAAAAAAATAATTGCTCTTTTCTAGTTTTGACAAGAAGGAGAACAAGCATTTGAGAGTTTATGTCAGTAGATAAAAGAGGATAAATGAACAAAAAATGTTCTACAGACCTTTCTTCCTCTGACAGGTAATTATCATTGAGAAGTTTCTGGAGAAATGCATCCTGATTGCAGCAATCATATAAATTAGAATTTGAGCTTGAGCAACAAAGATACCACATAATAATGAACTTAAAAAGATGAGAGGGGCGAACATCAAAGCAGGAAAAAGAGAAACCAAACCAATTGTAAACTAAGCACCAAACCATTTTAAATCCTTTATTGCAACCTAATTCCCTTCAAACAGCTAAAAATACTGCCAGACTCCTAAAACTACATAAGGGGTTGGGAAGAAAAAAATTCAAAATTAAGTAGACCCAAAGAAAAGTATGAGAAAGAGATACAATTACATACGGACAATAACCTATAAGTCTTTTGCCACTATATACAACATGCATGCTCTGTAACTGAATATACAATTGGTTAGCATATTGTATTGTTCTTCTTATCACATCATGAATGGTAACTAAAGTTCACAGATGAAAGTGAAGGCTCGCCAACATATCCGTAGAGGTTAGAATAACAAGGGATCTTAACAATGGGTAGAAGAAGGGAAGGTTGAGTTAAGTAAAATCTACATCATAGACTCCAAAAATAGAAAAGTGGTATATAATACAAGATTACAGATTTATTACTTGATTGGAAAAAAAGTAGCATATCTCACCCACGGAAAAGTCTCCATTTAAGAATATAGAATAACAAATGTGATGCAAAATTGAAAGAAAGAAAGAAAGAAAGAAAAGATACTATTGATTAGGAAATCTGTACCTGTGCTTCACAGCATACAACTGCAATCACACAGTCATTATGTTCCTCAAGACTCGATGGAGGAAACAAAAAGTGCCTACGAGCATATAGCTGCATCATTTTAGAAACTCTGGTGTATATTATCTGGCAAAGTTAAATAAGCTTCAGAAAAACAGCAATTGTGTTACAAACATAGAATATACCATGCAGCTTGTAAGCATCAACATAGAAATATGCATTCTCGGCTAATCATCTAAAAAAGCCATCAGCCAGTATATCTGCCCATTTGTTAATGAGTTGATCATTCCTTAATGCCCTGTGCTTTTTCCAGCATAATAATTATTCTTTTTTTTTTTTCTTTTATCAATAGATCATGCCATTAATGTGTGATTCAGCTTTGTACCCAGAGCACAATAAACATAAACCTCTTGTGATGCAAAAAGAAGGTGCAATGCAGTCCATTTACATTGATGTATACAAAAGGTGTGCCAAGAGTAGAATCATAACCTAAAAATCAAAGGATCTGAAATTCAAAAATAAAATGAAAGTGACAAATACAAAATGAAACTGGTTAGAAAGTAAGGGAAATATGAAAAACACAACCATGCATCCATAAACAGAATGCCATGCATCTGCAAATATTCTACCTTTCTTTTTCTGATTCAAGCACCAATAAAGCACAGATTATGACCATCCTCTCACAATAACAAAATGTAAGAAATACGAAGGTGGGTCCAAATGGTGATTGAATGAAACAAACAAAATCAAAACACACCTCAAAAATACTATCATCAATATAAGCCAAAGTCGCGGCATTAAACACTGATGGAGGCTTCTCTACTTTTGGCCGACTTGGCAACCATCTCTCACATCCCAAATATGAATCATCCAATTGTTCTACAATTTCACATAAATTCCAATAAAAAAGAAAAAAATAGTAACAATCCCAATTGAAAATAATAAAAATAAACGAATCCTTCATTTGATCATCAACCCTTGTTAGGAATGACAAATCATTAATTTGCATTTAAGCACTTAAAAAGTAAATTTTCCAACGCATATACTCATGAAAGCAGATTATATAGGGTCCTACGTACAGGTTTCCATTAATTATTCTATTACCTATCATTTCCTTGCTCTGGTTATTTATCAGAGCAACTAGCTAATTAAAGCAGGAAAAAGAAGACCAAAATAACAGAATCTTGGCAATCCCTGAAAACCCATTAACACAAATAACAAGTTTCTTTCTTTCTTTGACTGAACAGAAAAGAATTCTTCTTGTTCATTAACCACAGCACCATAAGAAAACAAAAGTCCTATATTTCTTTCATGATAGATAAGAGGCTAGAGGAACATGAGTAAAGAGAGAGAGAAGCAAGTGTGAAAGTGAGGAGTACCTTTACCCTGAACAATAACAGTCTTGCGTTTGAAAACGTCAGAAACTGGTTCAGCAGTTAAAGTGAAAGTCGGTGAGGTCCGTGAGGAAGCATTTTTTGTCGGTGGTGGGGTAGGGACAGAATTGTTGGGTTTAGGATTGAGGTTTTTTGGAGATTCTTGGATTGTAAGGGGGTCTTTGTTGGGTGTCCACTGAAGCAGCTCTTACTCTTGTTACTTTTCTGGAAATCATATTCATATCCATATTCACGGATACTGCCGTTGCCTTGCTCCCTCTTCTTTCATCAGTTCAGGTACAGGTACCGGTGGGACTCCGACAGGAGTATAGGATACTATGGCTGCTGGGTTGGGTTTCGGCTGGTTTTGTTTGGGCTTTCTTTTGGTTGGGGATAATTAACCTTATCTTCTCTTCTTTTTTTTTTTCAAACATTCAATGGTGGGGCTGTAGGTGCATTTCTTATGGAACCCTTACGTGTCAGCATCTCCTTGAAGACAATATATACACGCCCGCATAAAGTAGAATTAATTTTTTAGCGTACAAAAACATCTAACTAAATATTTAGTTGAAAAAAAAATAACCAATTGAAGATTAATTTAATGTGATTCCAACAACTTAACAAGTTTAAAAATAATTTAAATAATTAATAAAAATATAATTTAATTTAAAATAAATTTTTTTAATAAATAGAAAGACTACTTGGATCGATTATTATCAACTCGGCTTAACATACTAATCTACATATTAGGTTATGAGACCATGATAACCACATAAAAAATAAATAAATAAAAATTATAAAGTGTAATTTTCAATAAAATTAATGTTAAATGATAAAATTAAAAAATAACCTAAAAAAATAACTTGAGTTAACTCAGGTTAACTTACCAAACTAGTGACCTAGGTTATGAGATCGAAATAACTTAATAAAAAAATTTATAAAAATCAATTCTTGATGAACTTAGTGTTGAAAGATAAAATTAAAAAAAATTATTAAAAAAGATATAAAAAATAACTTGAGTTAACTCATGTTAACCCACCAATCTCGCGACTTGAATTATGAAATAAAAATAGTCTCATAGAAAGAAAATCAAAACAAATAACGAAGCATAATTTTCAATCAACTCAATATTGAATGAAGAAATTAAAAAAAAAGTCAATTAGAAAAAGAAAAATACTTGAGTCAATTGAATTAACTCGTCAAACTTGTAATCTGGGTCATTAAACTAGAATAACCTCATAAAAAGTAAATTGAAAAAAATTATGAAGTAAAATCCCCAATAAATCTTGTGTTGAATGATAGAATTGAAATTAAAAATCGATTAAAAAACAAAAAACAACTCGAGTCAACCAGGTTAATCAAACTCGTGATTGAAGTCATGAAACGGAGATAACCTCATAGAAAATAAACTAAAATAAAGCATAATCTCTAATTCTCGATCAACCTAAGGTGTCAAGGATGCATTTGCTAAAAAAACAATCAATTAGAAAGAAAAAAAAAACTCAAATCCACCTACTCAACCTGTCAAACTCGTGATTCGAGTTATTATACTAGAAAAACATCATAAGAAGTAACTTGAAAAAAATATGAAACTCAATACCAAATAAAACTAATATAAAATGATGAAATTAAAATTAAAAAAATAGATTGGAAAAAAACAATTTAAGAAAAAAAATTATTCTAGTAAATAGTATTTTATGAGGAGGGGTATAATAAAATCATTCTCTTTTAGTTTTTTTGTTGAAATTAAAAAGAAAAAATAGATTAAAAAGTACAAAAAACTTCATTATAATGAATAGTATTATGTGAGGAGGGATACAATAAAATCCCCTCTTCTTTTAGTTTTTCGTTGAAATTGAAAAAAATTATAGATTAAAAAATAATTACAGATACAAAAAACATTATTATAGTGAATATTATTATGTGAGGAGGGGTCTAATAAAATCCCCTCTCTTTTTTAATTTATACTAGTTAGGTGGCACGCGCTACGCCGCGGGCTCACCGTTTATTTTCTAAAAAAGTTAGGTCCTAACGCTGGAAGTATCCAAGGCTATTTTGGGTTCTGCAACATGCAGGGTGCAAGGTTAGTTGAGTCTTGGCGTGTCCAAGCGTCACGTATGAGCTGGGGTGTGCCAAGCCCCCAGGCAAGCAGCCAAGTGCCACGTATGCGTAGGGGTGTGACCAACACTGAGGCAGGACCCAAGTGCCATGTGTGTAAGGGGTGTGCCCAGCCCCCAGGCAGCAGCCCAAGCGCCACGGTCCTCTATGTAGTTCTCTTTGATAGTAATAATAATTTTTTAAAATTTATTAATGATGATGATAATAGTAGCAGCAGTAGTAGTAGTAGTAGTAATTTTTAGTTTTACCTTTCAAATCAAATCTATAGTTGTTTTCAAATATTAAGAATAATGTTTTTTTTCTAATTTAGATATTATTTGATTAATAATATTAATTATTATAAAAATAATAATATTTATAACACAAAAGATAATATTTTTAATATTAATACTTTTGATTATAGTAAAAATAATAATATTCATAACACAAATAATACTATTTTTAATTCCAAGAATATTTACAACGCAAATAATAATATTTTTTATATTAAAAATTTTAATTCTTATAAAAATAATAATAATAATATAACACAAATAATAATATCTTTGATATGAATATGTTAAATTATAAGAAAAATAATAATATTTAGAACCCAAATAATAATATTTTGATATAAATACTTTGAATAATATGAAAAAAAAATATTTTTTAGATGAATACTTTATATTATAAAAAATAATAATATTTACAACGTAAATTATAATATGTTTTATATTAATACCTGGAATTGTTGAATATTTTTAATAATACTGTGTCGTGGGCTAACTTTTTTTTAATAAAAAATACCATAAATTTTTATAATATAAGTGATAATATGTTTGCAATATTAATAGTAATATTTTCTTTGAAATTTATTAATTATTTTATTAACAATATGAATTATAATAAAAATAATAATATTTAGAATCTTAGGATCCAGAAACCTTAAGTCTTGATGGAGGACCCAACAAAATTGGATCTTTACACACGACCCATTGATCTTGGGTCTTGAAGACAGATCCATTTCCCTTGGTTCCAGCGCAATGAGCTAAGTGCCAAGTGTTTCCAAGTGGGGAGCAAGCATGGTTCCCGCTCAGCGCAACCTAAACACCAAGTATATGTAGGGGTGTGCCCAACACAAAGGTAGGACCCAAACACCACGTGTATATTACACTACAAATTACAATTACATTAGATGCCAAAAAAACTCACATATCACTAGCCTTTTTCGTTCTCTTATTTTGTTTTTTTTTTTTTTCTAGTTCAAGTTCTTTCTACTCTAATCATTAAAGTTTTTTTTTTAATTTTATCATTTTATGTTGCATTCGCAACGAAATGAACTTGATTATTTATTTATTTATTTTCTCTAGGATTATGGTGATTTTTTTTTTAAAAAAAATTGATATTGGATTGATACTTGGTTTTGTAAAAAACTAAAATCAATTTTATTATTTGTGATAAAATAAAAATATGGGGACCAAAACTAACAGTGGAGCAAAATACAAGATTTTTTAAATAATTGCAACCAAAATCTTTTAATTTTAATTTTTGGTTTTTGGTTTGAAACTTTAATGTTTGAGTCTAAAATTTTCACATTTCAACCTCTAAATTCATTTGAAGAGAGGGTCACTAAAAAACAATTGAAGAGAGAAAAAATGGTCAGTTGACTAGATTTTTTTATCAAAAAAATTAAATTTAGTGTCAATATGTTTCTTTTAACGAGAGGAATGTCATTAAGGTTTTTTGAGCTTCCATATTGTCAAAAAAAAAGGGTAAATGAGGGTTGGGGGAAAATCAATATATAATTTTATGATTTTAAATAGATTTAGGAATATTTTGAGTTGAGAAACTAATTTATTGAGATTTTTATAGTGTTTATTAGATGTCCATAACTCTAACCTAGTTTCTCAGCCACTTCTCCTGTGGCCAAAAGATAAGCAATTACATGGTCTATTGTCTTCTTTTATTTTTAAAAAATAAAACAACGGATAATATACCATCCACCCTTGAGCGAAAAAAAAAGAAGAGAGAAAAGGCCAAGAGTGCAAGCCTGGTCTTTTAGGGGCCCGTTAAATAAGTTTTTTTTTTTTTTCAATTGGGTTAGGTATATGGGCCTCATCTCTTTGACTTAAACATGTGATCCTTTTCTACGTTCTATTTTTGTTTTTGTTTTTGATTGAATGCACTATTAAAAAAAAAAGGTTAACTTGATAATTTAAATTAGTATTCAATTTTTTTATGGTTCTTAAATAGTATTATAGGTTTTTATGGGAATGTTAATGATTTTTTTTCAATAATTATATACCTAATACACAAAAATAAGAAATAAAAATTGCTCATGAATATTCAATAAAAATAAAATTTACGTTGTTTAAATTTTTTATGGATTTTTTTACATTATTTTATAATATTTATTAGTTTTTTCTCTTCAATCACATACAAAATATTTAGAATTTTTTTAATATTTGTTTTTAAAACAAGCTTTTAAGATCCAGATAGCTTTTCTAAAAAAAAACAATGCGTAAAAAAAAATGTTTTAGTTAAAACAATAAAGAAATGCATTAATAAAAAAATTAAGTTTATCTTGAAGAAATTCATTTCTCCGTGATAATTATATTTGTTGTCTTTCTTACAAATATTTATTTTAATATTGTTTAATTATATAAAAAATAAATTTCAAAAAATGAGATTATTGAATCCAGTTAAGGCCATGTTTTAGGTTATGGATTACGTGGGTCAACCTCGGATAAATCCAAAATGTTGTTCAAATTTTTTTTTTTATATAAAAATATAAATCGATGTTATTTTTATATCCTTTTAAAAAAAACTAAAATCAAGTATTGGTCGAGTTGACTAAGTTGTACGTGCATCTAAAAAAAAATTGCTTAATATATATAACCCAATTCTTATAAAACATTACATTTTATTTAAAAAAACAAATTAGCATTGTTTTAGAAATTTTGTTTTTGCATTTTGTTTTTGGGATTTTATAACAAGTTTGTAAACTTTCTTAATAATTTGACTAATATTTCAATAACCATAATTCTTTTTCTTTGAAAATTAATGGCCATTATTTTAGTATAGATGCTAGATATACAAGCAGGCTAATATTTAAATATCAAGACTTGATTAGAAAGTTCTTAGATTGTTTTTTGAATATTCACCAATTTTAATTAATAATATTTTTCACTATAATATACGAGTTGTGGAAAATATTTTTGCCTTATAAGATAAGTGAACTTTGCTAGGGCACCTATATGGTTTCTTTCTATAATTTTTATCTAGGTATAAGAACCCATAATAAATTCAAAATACTAGATTTATTCATGAGAGTAAATCTTTATTATGGGTCATAGATGGACTATCAATTAGGAATCCATTAACTCCTTTAAACCACATTCAAACCACACAATGCAGTTTACTTCAGATTAGGTGTGCTAAGGGTGCTAATATCTTTTTTCGTCACAACTAGTCCTTACCCTGAAATTTTAAATAAGACCAGTCCATCTGAGCCTCCTAGAGACATTAAATCAAACAACTAGGTGATGACTATTTGATCCTGACGTCCTGCCACGTTGCCAACTAGGTGATGACTATTTGATCCCGACGTCCTGCCACGTTGCACGCAATAAAATGACGACTCCACTAGGGATGATTTAAGCTCAAACATCCTTAATCGAGATAAACCTGATTAATTTTACATAATTAGGCCTTGCCAAAAATTGATTAAGATCCTTCAAGTCTGACGACTTTTTCAAAGTAGCCCTTGGTTTCTAATTTGTTCAATTTAGTCCCCAATTAAGCTTTAAACTTTTATTTTCTTTAATTCAGTCTCTGGAAAAGTTTGACACAGTCCCCAATGTTATGTGCCTTTTACTTAAAGGTCACTACCCTTGAATTTATTCAAATTGATCTTTAATTGACCCCTAAACTTTGATTTTCTTGCAATTAAACTTCTGATTGCACAAATTTAGCGTATCA
Organism: Populus tomentosa; assembly: GCA_018804465.1. Lineage (NCBI taxonomy): Eukaryota > Viridiplantae > Streptophyta > Magnoliopsida > Malpighiales > Salicaceae > Populus > Populus tomentosa. The sequence continues at coordinate 25,036 of JAAWWB010002323.1, forward strand.
AAGTTTTAATTGTGTCCCTAATCTTTTAATCTTTGCAAATTGATTTGAATTAAACCTATAAACTTGATTTTTTTTCAATTGAGTCTTTAACCGACTACTCAAAACTCATTAAAAGTTTAACTAAGTCCTTGAATTTAATTAATTCTTTTAATTTTGGCCAAGTTAAATTTCAATCTTAAACTTTGTTTCAAATTAAATCTTTCTTCAGCCCTATGTTGTTAATATACCCCACTATGATTATTCTTTGGCATTTTCTTCCTTTTCAACTTGAAGATTTATTATCTCCTTGTTTCTCAAAAATATTTTTGGATTTTAAAAAAAAATAGCATTTTTATAAAAACAATTTTTGTCTAAAATTTGGTGATGACATACCTGATGGGTTAACCCGAAAGCTCCCTAACTTGCTCTCTGCTTGATCTAAGTTTCAAATTAAACTAAATGAAAGTTGACTTGATGTGACTTAACTGACATAACAAAACCAAACATGATTCAATTAAAACCTAGTTTGATTTTTAAAAAAAATTCAAGATTGTTATCTTTTTAAAAAAATATTGAGATTCTGAGGTTTTGAAGTGACTTATGTTAACCCAATTTAATACGCTAAACTTGCAACCCAAGTCATGGATTCAATTGGATTTAAGAGCTTTATTTTTTGAAATGTATCTTTTTATTTAATTATAGAATAATAAAAATAGACATTCACAAGAAAGCCATCAAATAAAATTTAAGAAAAATAACAATTATGAAGGACAATGCAAAAAGAGTGCTTGCTAGTAATGCTATAGTTTTATTCAAAAACAAAATAAAAAACAAATGATATTTAATAAATTAATGTTCTAAATATATTTTTAATTAATTATTTTAATAAATTTTAAATAAAATAAAGGAAAAATATTAAGAAACCATAAAGACCAAAAAAAGGCCAATGCTTATGCCTAGGTGGGCTATTGTTTGCGACCATTTTTTTTTTAATGGGTAGCACATCATTTGTGTACACTTATTTAAAAAAAAACAAATAATGTATTATTTGCTGGTTATATTCTGAACATTTCAAGTGATTGAGAAGTCTGGTCCGACTTTTTGGATAAAAAAACTTGTTTTCAATTATATTTTTACTTGAAAACAAAGAAGAAGCTTCTCATAAAACCTAGGATATACCAATTTCTAACCACAAAACAACTTTTAACCAGTAAAAAAAAAAAAGTGAAAACCATCCTAAATAAAAGATTCTAATCACAAAACAACTTTTAACGAGTAAAAAAATAAAATGAAAACCATCCTAAATAAAAGATTCTAAATAAAAGATTCCAGAGTCTTGATCTATATTTTTTTCTAGCAAGAAAATGGGTTAAAAACATCTAAATAAAACTTATCTCATTAAATACAACTTATTAACACTAATATAATTGTTTTTAGTTGTTGGAATATGAACAACTGACAGCTCTCTTTCCCTATTTTCTAGCAACTCCCTCTATCCTCACAAAATACAAGGAGTAATCTGCAAAACAAATGAAGTGAACTCCTTCTTTCCTTGCAAAATACAGAGACTAATACGCAAAATAAATGAAGTGCACTATTGAAACTCAAAACTTAAAACTTCAATAAACAAGGATAAAAACACAAAATAAAATAATTATGGGGACAAAAAAATTTAAAATTTATGCCTTATGAATAATAATAAAAAAAGATTTTTTATCTAATTATCGTATTGGATCTACACAGTTTCAATTCATTCTAAGCAATAAAACTGAAATCTATTTAGGCAAATAGAGCATTAATTTAATGTCTAGATGATTTTTTTGACATTGTGAAAATCTCATAGGAAGCTAATCAAAATAAATTATTAAATTTAATTCTTGATTATAATAATATAGAAAACTAAAAAATTTCAGGGAATGAAGTAAAAATGCTTCAAGTAAAGAAAAAGAAATACTTTTCAATGCCCAATACTTTGTGTGAGGGGATACAATGTTTTCCCATCTGTTCATAGATTTCTTTGTAATTATAATTTGTAATTGTAATATAGTTGTATTTGTAACTAAAGAACAAGAAAACTCAGCATGATGGATAAATATTCATTGGATCAGGGTATAATTGTCATCTCAATTTGTCACAGTAAAAAACACGTATGGTGAGCTAGAGTACACCGTCAACCAAACAAACGGAAACGCACGCACGCACGCCAGATTATAAAAACCGCAGTGAAGGAAATATACAAGTCCTCCCTCACCCAGTTGCTTCCATTTTTTTTAAACCCTAAAATTCAAAACCAAAAACAAAAGTCATACCTGATAATCTCACCGGGAGTAGCACCATGAGCCGATACGACAACCGTTCCGGCGACCCAACTTCTTACCGTGACCGGAGAAGGTAATCATCTCAATGTGTTTATAATTATACAGTAGTGAACAACTGAATTAGGATAGCTTGTTTTGCGCTTTCATTGTTACTTCATTTCTGTGAATTTTGTGGTTCTTTAGTGGTTCAGGTTTCGGCGGCGCTTCCAGTTATGGTGGTGGCTCCACTCGGTCATCATCCGAGAGGAGGGAGCATGGTCGTGGTGACTCGCCTGCGAAGTCGGATTTAGATGGGCTGACTCCATTTGAGAAGAATTTCCATGTGGAATCCCCATCAGTGGCAGCAATGTCAGAAAGGGAGGTGGAGGAGTATAGGCAACGCAGGGAGATTACTGTAGAGGGCCGTGACGTTCCCAAGCCTGTTAAGAGTTTTCATGATGTCGGCTTTCCAGGTACTGTGTATCGATTTTTGATTTTTTTTAAATCCCTTTGATTTCGAGTTTTCTTGTTGCCTATGTTTATGTGTATTGTTTTAGAGGTTCAAGGTAGTCGATAGATTGCTGATGAGAGGCTCCTTGCCACATGGTATTGGAATTGCTGTGTTGCAGGAGGTGCTCTTGATTTAACTGAAACCTAGGATAGTCATTCTCCTGGGAGGGTTGGTTACGAGTTTTAAATTTGTCAATCAGCCTATCAGGAGCATTGCGATAAAAGACTTTTTTTTACATCTTGTTTAACTTAGTTTGAATCATTTGTGTGGGTGGAGAGGCCAATTGTTCTAATTTTTATAACTGGTTGGTGGATAGGATAGGAAAATGTGGATTCTGTATATGATTCATAACTTTAATTTGTTACTCTTAACAGGTACTGTTGGATTTGAAATGAACTTTAAGTTTTACCTTTTAAATCATTGTTAGGATTTATAATCCAATTGTTTCTCATGCGTAGGGATAGAATAGGGGATACTATGATCAATTGATTCCCTAGGGATTGAGGCACCATTTGTTTTTGCATTGCAAAATCGCTTTTGAAAAAAAATGATTTTTTTTTTGCTTCAAATTACTTTTTTGGTGTTTTTAGATTGTTTTGATGTGCTGCTGTCAAAAATGAATTTTAAAAAAATAGAAAAAACATTATTTTGATGCATTTCCAAACGAAAAACATTTTGAAAAGCAACCACTATCACGATGCCAAATGGGCTCTGAGAGGTGTATTTCTCGCGGTGGAAGTTTTGACATGTTCTTCAAGATTTAATCTGCTATCTCTTATAGAGACAGGGCTAACATTTTTTGCAGCCTCAATGGCTATTTAGAGTAGGACTAAGATGCAACTTAATATAATACTTCCTAGCTACTTAATTTGGTGCTGAAAACTATTCATTAGTTTGGTAAAATCACTCATTGTTGTTTCAAGATATGTGAGATTATATTCTGTTCACACTACATGAGATTATATTCTGTTCACACTACATGAGAGGGGAAGGGCTACTCGCTAGAGTGTAACCCAACTATTAGACTACTTTCTCCCCACATGCCCTTCCTTCTCCTATAAAAAAAGAGAGAAGGATGAAAAAGGGAATTAGGAAATAAAACTAGTGATAGGAGATTTCAGAATAGAAAATGGTAGGGTAAGCAACCTACAACACTTAATCAACTAGGATAGGCTATTTTTTTACGTCAATTGAGTTCACTGAAATGGATAACATTTCAGAATGGATAAGTCTTTAAATTGGATAACAACATTTATTTGAGAAAACTAATAATCAGAGATTACAGAATAGAACATGACTGGGTAAGCAACCTACAGCACTTAATCAACTAGGATAGGCAATTTTTTTTTTTTTTTTACATCAATTAAGTTCACTGAAATGAATAACATTTATATGGAGAGTCTTTAAATTGGATAACAACGTTTATTTGGTAGTAAACTTATTAGAATCTATTTAGTTTTCTCCAGATTATGTTCTGCAAGAAATTTCAAAAGCTGGGTTTACTGAACCTACACCTATACAAGCTCAAGGATGGCCAATGGCTTTGAAGGGCCGTGATCTCATTGGTATTGCTGAAACAGGATCTGGGAAGACACTTGCTTACCTATTGCCTGCAATTATCCATGTTAATGCCCAACCATTTTTAGGTAAAGGTGTAATTTGCTAGTTTTTGAAGCTTCTCATATCATTTCACATGCCTCCATATGTTTTTGATTGTGTTGTTGGCTTAAGTTTGGGCTTGTTCTCCCTTATTTTCCAGCTCCTGGAGATGGACCTATCGTATTAGTTTTAGCTCCAACACGTGAACTTGCTGTTCAGATACAACAAGAAGCAGCTAAATTTGGTGCATCATCAAGGATTAAAAATACATGCATATATGGTGGGGTTCCAAAGGGACCTCAAGTGCGTGACCTCCAGAAAGGTATGTGGTGGTTAACATTGGATGACATTGCTTCTGACTATTTTTTGAAACATGAACTTATAAGCACAAAAACTGCTTTACAATTTATTAGAAGTTTAGAACTTCATTTAATGGTGTATCTGGATTACACAGGTTGTTGATTGAGTTTTTCTAAAGTTGTGACTTTGTTTTTGACTCAGGTGTTGAAATTGTCATTGCTACACCGGGAAGGTTGATTGATATGATGGAGTCACATCATACAAATTTGCGAAGGGTTACTTATCTGGTTCTGGATGAAGCAGATCGGATGTTAGACATGGGGTTTGAGCCTCAGATACGAAAAATTGTTTCTCAGGTTCTTGTTTTTAACCTTATCGTTTTCTCTGTTAGAAAATAAACAATCTTTGTAAAGTGGTGCGAAGATAAATAACTCTTCATTTAAGTTATGCACAACTAACATGGATATTGTTGTTATGCCCATTGCCTTTTGCCTCTTCTTTTCCTGGTATGTTTAGTAATGCTGTTGCTATTAAGTTTGAACTCTTTCAAAGTTGGATATGGTTAGCAGATGTCTTATAAAGCCTCCATGGAAGAAGTGAACTATGGATTGATTGTTGGTTCCTACCGGTTTAGAATTTTAATGGCAGCCTAGCTGTATAACTAGTCAAATGGCTGGAAGTTGTTTGATTCCTTGGTATACTGTTTTTTGTTTTGTTTTTTTGATATGGTAAGTTCACCATGTGCAACTGAAGGAGAAACTTGGTTCTACTATGATTAGCTCAAAAACATGCAAGATATATAATTTAGAATGCTGATTTTATAGGAAGTTGAATTTGGAGGTTATCTTTTCTCATTTTTTTTATGCCAATCATGTGAAAAAAGACATGAATAGGTGGGAATATGCATGGTATTCAACCAGGTTTGACTTTACTCTCCATCTGGTACATGCTGTTGTTGGCTGGCACAGGTTTAAAAATAAAGTGCAGCCTACCGAACAGTCAAAAGTTAATAAAGCGTGTAGCACTAAGATTGATTGGAATTCTCTGTAGTCTCTCCCTTCTCTTTTCATGCACATGTGCACAGTTGTTTGTGCTCGCAGGTGCACACCTTTTCTAGTTAGTTCTACTCTTGAGATTTTTTTTTACAATTGCCCTTTTGATCTGTATGCAGATTCGACCAGATCGTCAAACTTTGTACTGGAGTGCAACTTGGCCTAAAGAGGTTGAACAACTGGCACGGCAGTCTCTTTACAATCCATACAAAGTAAGATAGTTCTTCTATGCAGGCATAATATTGTCTGCAATTGATTTTGTGAAATTAAATGGACCCTCTTGTGCCTTTGTAAAATTGAGAAGTCAAATGTTTAAATACATGACACAAACTCCATCAACATTCTATGAAATGTGATAGAATAATGTGACCCACTTCCATCACAAAACTAATAGAAATTGATAATGTCGTGCTGCATAGTCATATCTTGTACCAAAAACATTCATCCTAAGAACAGAAGTTTTTCAAGGATAAAATATCTTATACTGAAATCCCCCCTCATGGCACTCCGATCAAACGATTCAATCTTCTACAATTCTCTCACTCCCTTACTTAAGAACACCCAGATGGAATGTATTTGTGTTGGGGATGATTGGATGAATGGAATAGCCAAACTTTTCCATGTTGCCCCACATTCCCAGCCCAAAGGAGCTGCCACTACCACCAATCCAATAAGTTCCAAGTCATCAATCCCAATAGAGCCACCTCAGAACCTACAGACATTTGCAACTTTGTGGTGAAGGAACCTGCCAATGTCTTATTATCCTAGGATCATGTACAAATTCCAGACATATTGATCACTAATTATTCAAATGAGCTGGTGCTTATCAAGAGCTAGAACAGCATGCCCATTTCATATGCTGATCTTGATAAGCATTGCTGTATGACCATCCAACAAGGATGATTGCCACTATCTTCTACATGTAATCTCAAATAAGTACATCATTAATTTGCATACTTGCCTTGTATAGCTTGAATTGAAATGCAACTTTGGAAGCTTATGTGGTGTTTTATGTTTCTTCAATTCTCATTTGTTTCTTCAATGAGTTAGATTGATAAAGATTAAAATGATTTGAGTTCATGAAGTTGATTCAGGTTAAAAATTAGTGCTACTCATGTTATAACAAAGTTAATCAAATCCTAGTTAATTAGTCTTGACTAGTTTTACTCATTTTGGGTTATTTCCAATATAGTTAGATTATCTTACTTGGGTTACATCTCATGGATTGATATGGGTTCTTATGTCATTTAAACCAACTTGAGAAGTTAAGATTCTCAGCAATGTTCATCTGGCCACCAAAAAGTTGCAATAAACAGCATTCCATTGCTCAATGTTTCTAACTTCTATTTTTTTTTTAATGGTTTCTAGTCTTATGAACTGTCCAGTAACATTGTGATCATTCAATCAATAGTATTGCCTAAGGCCTTTGCCTCATCTGGATTCTCATTTTGTTATTGTTGTTGCACAATTTTTTAGTTGGTTCTCCACTTGGATATTATTGTGCAGGTTATAATAGGATCTCCAGATTTAAAAGCTAATCATGCAATACGTCAACATGTGGACATTGTTTCGGAGAATCAGAAATATAACAAGTATGATGTATTCTGTGTTTGTCTTATTGCTTCTTGTTTTTGTTAGCATCTGTCTGCTGTTGTACATGAAATGGGATTTTTCACATATCTTTCTTCACATTCCAGATTGGTGAAGTTGCTGGAAGATATCATGGATGGTAGTCGTATTCTGATTTTTATGGATACCAAGAAAGGTTGTGACCAGATCACTCGACAACTTCGCATGGATGGTTGGCCTGCTCTCTCAATTCATGGAGATAAAAGTCAAGCAGAAAGAGACTGGGTCCTGTCTGAGTTCAAAGCTGGCAAGAGTCCTATAATGACTGCAACAGATGTTGCTGCTCGTGGATTAGGTACACTGTATATACATCTTGCTGATGCTACAAAGCTTTGGTTTTTGACTGTGCTCTATGCCCCTAATTTTGGTTGTTACATGGTTGTCTGTGATTTTTTGCCTTTATTTCTGAATGTCACTTTATCCCCTTTATAAAGAACCACAACTCAATAAGGCCAGCTCACTAAGGTAGCCGATTCTCTCTCATTTATAAACTCATCTCCTTCTCTTTTGTACAAAGAATAATCATCTTTCTGTAGTTGGTGTCATTATTTAAGCCTGCCTTTATCTATGGTTGATAGCTTTATCATTCTCCTCTATCAACACACTTTCTGATCCTTTTTGTTTTACCTTTTCTGTTCATCTCAATTTTATATATTCTTATCCAGACAAAGTTACTCTTTTCAATTTCTGACACACTTTTTGAATAAACCTTTTGTAGCTTTGTTATTGCTTTTCCATCATGTATGATCTTGTTGCTATCTGTCTTGCCTGAAATTTAGTTACAGCATTCAAGTCTTGTTCGTGGATATGTTCTCTACAGATTTTGGATCATGCAGTCTGATGGAGTTTGTACCTTTAGTATTCCCTAGCACATCTTTTTGTATATATTCTTTGTGAATTCTAAAATTCAGCTCTCTGTATGGTCTGTTGTGGTTCAATGTAATGGGGATCTTCACATTAAATCACTGCTTTGTACATTCTGTTTTTCAAGGATATCCTTTCCTCATTAGCTTCATTAATTGTTTTGTTTTTGTTTTTTTTGTCATTTTGGTGATGGCTATTGTAATTTGTCTGACAAGCTTTCAGCTCTTAATCTTTCCTTTTCTTTTGTCGGAGGTTGTGGGGAAGGGTGTTGTTCATCTGGGCCCATAATTTGATTGAATTTATATCTTCTCTTTCGGAGTTCTGTGGGGCACTGAACTCTCTTTGGATTTGCTAGGGAGCTGTACATGGGTTCTTAGGTTTTTAACCTCTGCAAAACTCTCAAGGGGAGGATCATCTCTTGACTTAGCCACCTCAGTTTCTGGATTCCTTATTGTTTTGTTTTGGTGGCAGATGTGAAGGATGTTAAATATGTGATCAATTATGACTTCCCTGGGTCTCTAGAGGATTATGTTCACCGCATTGGCCGGACAGGAAGGGCAGGAGCAAAAGGAACAGCTTACACTTTCTTCACAGCTGGGAATGCCAGATTTGCTAAAGAACTTGTCACCATACTCGAGGAAGCTGGACAGAAGGTCAGTCCAGAATTGACAGCAATGGCTCGTGGTGCACCTCCTCTACTATCTGGTTAGTTGTCTGGAACCTTTTCTTTTCACAGATTTTTTTGGGGGGAGGGTTACAATCTAAATAACGGCGCAATAACTCTAGGGATACCTTTTGGGGATATTTTCCTCTTCTTTTTAGGTGGGGGCCCAGGTGGCAAGAGTATCTGGATTGTTTTGGGAAACCAGATTCTGTGGACATTGAATGCTATGATTTGTTTAAATAGAAATTTAAGGTCTGGATTCGTTATCATAAAGTGGCCACTTGAAAACATGAGTCATGGCCATCATTGGAGTTTTTGCGTTCATTATACCTGGCAAAAGTCTCAAGAGGTCGTTGAAATGTGTAAGAGGCATAGGTTTAGTGTCCCAAACTGCCACTGGTTTAAGGATTTGATTTCTTACTTCATTTCCTATGATAGATGTTGATTTTTGTGATGGAGCTCCTCCATTCACTATGATGAACTTACTGTAGAGTGATGAGCTGATAAAATACTGATCGCATTATGTGGTTTGCTGCATGTGCATGTTACAACTATTAGTGTTTCGCATTCTTATTTACTAAAGCTCTACTTTGCTTCTCTATCTCACCAGGCCATGGGGGTTTCCGAGATCGTGGGAGGGGTTATAGTGGTGGCCGATCTTGGAACTAACTAATGAAGGTGGGCGTTGAGCTCGGTGACCAATAATGTTATCAAAAGAGGAGACTTGTATGGCTAGAGAAATAGAGGCAAGGATTCTTTTTTTCGGATTTGGATTGCTTCTTTTTACTTGAACAGTTTAGTTGCCTATATATACGAGGGCAGTTAGCTATGTAAGATAACTGTTAAATTATGCCCAAAGGATCTTGCATCTGTGCTGTAGTGTTGAAAGTTCAGTAGCTCGCTCACTAACAATTGAGTTGCAAGTTATGACACACCACTGTATCAATATTAATCTCTTTTTTCCTCTTTTTTTCGGAATAAATTTGTAAGCATAATCCAACTGCCAAACATCCAAGAGTTACGAATGTGTAATAAATTAAGAAGGCTAAAGCAAATAAGCTTCAAATGGACGGTCAAACCAGTTGTCTGCATTTTTGCAGAGACAGGCCCTGATGAAGGTGATGGCAGAGGCAGGCAGGCCTCGATATCTACCTCATCTGGACCGCTGCTCTCTTTTGAAAGGTTCTTCTGAAACGTTTCTTCAATTTCTCCAACTTGCTGTGTGACAGCAGCATCTGGATGATTCGACAACGTGGTGCTGAGACCCAAATTGGGTTTTTTCCTTTCGAAGGTAAACAAAGGAATCAAATTCAAGACAAATGAACCCAACCAAGGAAGCCTATAATTTGACAATTTTTTGTTTTGTTTTTAAATGAGGTTATTTTCAAGTTAATTTGGGATATGATTTTTTTTTTTTATTAATAAAAATTTATAATGCTAAGGAGAATAGTCCGGAAGAAATGCTATATATATAGCATGATTGTAATAGAATAGGGATATATAAAAACATGATGAATGCATGATGAGAGATCATTTTCATTGCCCACTCCCCCTTACTGTTTCTTTTTCTTCTTTCACTGTGTGATTATCATCTGTCCAAACTACTGGATTCAATCCAGATGGGTTCCTGAAAATACATCTTGTACCAATTGGTATTAGAGCCTTTGAACCTTGGACACATACCATGGCTCCAGACATTAGAGCACATGGTTTGAGGCGCTTAGAAAACTCCCTTGTGTCTACCAACAAGGAGTAAACAACGAAGTATGAACAAGTAACAAAGTTATTGGAAAGGTATGGTCAGAAATTGAATAGTCCATAAGGCTAAGTTTGGTGAGATCAAAGACTTGATAAGTGGGTTAACTTTCCAGTAAAGTATCTTCATGTAAAAGCTGAGAGTAGCTTGATAAGTGGGTTAACTTTCCAGTAAAGTATCTTCATGTAAAAGCTGAAAGTAGCTAGGGTGCTCCTAAAGGTTGTTGGGCAAAGGAAGAAGGTCAGCAACTTCATTAGGTATACAAACCCAAACATGACTTTCTTAGTTTTAATGGGGACGATGTCTATAAATGGTTATTCAGATGTAACCAGTATTTTGAAATTATAGAAATGAATGACTTTGAAAAACTCAAACAAACATCCTATTACACGGATAAGAGAGCCTTATATTGACATTAGAATTTTATTAAGAACCACCATGAGGTCTTATGGGATGAATATATTAAGGCACTATTCTGTCGATTTAAGGGCTAGAAGGATCCTCTAGAAGAATGGAAAGATCTTAAGCAAATGACACTTTTATACAAGAACTCAACGTACTCTGAAACAGGGTAGAGATGACTGAGAGGCATGCTCTGGTGTTTTTCATTGGGGGATTGGAAGTTGAGATTAAGAACATGGTCAAAAAGTTTGAACCAAAAACCTTATACCAAGCTTACAACTTAGCTAGACCTTAAGAAAATACCATCAATCACAGACACCTCCATCAATCCTTCTTAAAGAACACCCACTAGTTTACAGGTATTGTCAACCAACAAAAACCCTCCCTTTTCTAAAATATCACTAAAACCACCATTTTTCATAATAACAACACTTCAAAACCAGTTTCTTTCCAACCAAAAATTCCAACCACTGATAACTACCCTGTTAAAACCCCTTACAAACCCATAAAAGCCATTAGAAACAAGGAACTGGATGAGAAGAGGGTGAAGGGACAATGTTTTTGGTGTGATGAAAAATTCATACCAAGACATCGATGTAAAAACAAGAGGTTGTATTCATTATACATTCTAGAAGATGAGGATGATGCAGAAGAGGAAGTCTATGAAGCCAGTGAGATTAACTCTGATATTTTCAACCCCAAATATCCATCAATGTCTTAGAAGGTGCTTCAGGTTTTCAAACACTAAAAGTGACTGGAAAAGTTGACAAGTCTCCACTCTTTATCATGGTTGACTCAGACAACGTATATAATTTTATCAACACTCAAATGGCCAATAAATTAAATTATACCCTCACTCTTATTAGACCCTTGGCAGTAGAAGCAACAAATGGTGGTAAGATGACTTGAGGCCATGCGTGTAAAGGATTTATGTAGAGAATGCAAGGAGTTAAGTTCTCAATCAATGTGTTTGTGGTGGAACTTGACAACTGTGACATGGTGTTAGGAGTATATTGGTTGGATACATTGGGTAACAACATATTTAATTACAATGAATTATAGATGTCTTTTGTATGACAAGGGCAAGAAGTATTGTTGTAGAGAGAAAGTCCAGTTAAGCTATAAATTATTGGATTCGAGCAATTCAATAGTTTGATTGCCAATCCAACTTAACTAGTGGAGGTTAGTCTGTGTAGCCTAAGATTAATGAAAGGGGTGATCACATAGTAAACTCTATGACCACTAATCTGTAGCCTTGTACTATGAACAATTCAGCTATAGAAGATCTGTTGACTTCTTAACAGGATATTTTCAATAAACCTATTGGGCTACCACCTTTTAGGACACATGACCATGTTATTCCCCTCAAAGATGAATCACAACCAATCAACTTAAGGCCTTATATAAACTCTAGTTTACAAAAAGATGTAGAGAAAATAATGACAAAGATAGATTTTGGCATTATATAACACAATACCAATCATTTTGCCTCACTAGTGGTCTTGGTAAAAAATAAAGATGACATTTAGAGGTTATGTATGGATTACAAGGTCCTTAACAAGATGACGGTAAAAGACAAGTTCTCTATTCCTATAGTAAAAGAGCAGCTGAAAGAACTAGTAGGAGCTACTGTGTTTTTAAAGGTTAATTTCAGGGCAAGATCAATTACCACACAGCTACTAAGTTTACCCTGTATGAGATATTCTATGGTTTCCCCCCTCCTTTACATATTCCTTACTCTTTGAAGGATTCAACTGTGGAGACTATAGATCAATTGCTTATATAGAAGGAAGAAATGCTTGCTAAAATGAGATACAACTTGATACAAGCTCAACAAAGAATGATACAATTAGCCAATTAAAAACGTAGTGAAAGACAGTTCAATCCAGGGGACTTAGTTTATCTTAAACTACAACCTTATCGTCAGAAATTAGTGGCATAAAGAACTTCTAAAAAACTACCTTCAAAATTCTATGGACCAAACTTGATTTTAAAAAAGGTTGGCTTTATTGCTTCCAAGCTACTGTGGCCTACATCTACTTCTATCCACCCAGTCTTCCACATGTCCTAGTTAAAGAAGCACATTGGGAACATGGTAGTGCAGATGATATTACCCAATATTCCTCTAGCTTCCAAGGTAGTTCCATAGGCAATCTTGGACAAAAGGATTGTGAAGAAGGGTAACCAGACAACCATACAAATTCTAGTCAACTTGAAAAGTCTTTCCTTGTCAGAAGCAACTTGAGAGTATACTGATGAAATTCATTATAGGTTTTCAGATTTCTCCTTTAAGGATAAGGTCGAATTCAAATGGATACTTGTTACATGCAAAAATTGAACTAAATGAGAAGGCCATGTTTCAAGTAATTGTAGCTATTATCAAAGCACACCGTTTTACTTTCAATTCGCACCGTTCCATTAATCAATTATATGCGCACGAGTTGCGTGCCTCTCATGCTAGAATAAAAGGGTTAGTTAAGGAGAATTGTATTTAGCAATTAAATTCAAATTAAACATTATAACTGAATTCAATTACAATAGAGAATTGATTCCAAACAAAATATTGTGTGCTTTGTGTATCCTTGCTTTTGAACTAGGAATACCCTTATTATAATTTGTGTTGATAATCAAAATTGACATGAAACAATATAACTTCTTAGATGTTTGAGTATTTGACTTCAAGTTGTTGTGTTTATTTTATTAGGTGGATCCTAAAACATCAATATGTTAATCAGTGTTGTCAAGAGTTGTTGAGGCACTTAGGCAAGACGAGGCAAGGTATCAACACTTTTATTAGCCTCAGGTGATAAATTTTGATGACACATTGCCTAAGCAAGCCCTGCTTGAAGTTTTTCTTTTTATGTTGGATTTTTTTTAAAACTAATTTATATTATGACTTTTTTGTTCATTTGTTAATTTACCCAGAAAAACCTTAAAGGCATTTTTGTAAAAATCTAAGATTAGGAAAAAAAATAAAAAAATCAATAAAGTGGAAGACAAACCGACATTTAGAAGAGAAATACTAGCCATGCTTTTTGTTGAGAAACACTAGCCACACTTTTTTTTTTTCCAACATGGGAGTTGAAGAACAACACATCTCTACAAGTAATATTTTTTTTAGTACTCTATATTTTATTATTGTCATCCTTTTTTTTGTTTTTTTTTCTAAATTAATTTCTTTCTTCTTCACTCTTTTGCTCTCTCTCATACCATGTTATTTGTTATCTCTCTTAACATGTCAATTTTAATAGTGTTATGTTGTCAGAATTTTTAAATTTTTGTTTTGTTTTTAAACCTATCCAGCTACTTACCACTTTAAATAATCTCTCTTCAACACTTGTTTTTGTAGAAATTATAGAGGTGTGACATGATCTTGGGAGTAGACTAGTTAATAAGATATTCTCATGTCCTATTTGATTTTTTCAAGTTGAAGATTTCATTTAAGAAAGAAAAGAGGACAAGTGAATTAAAAGGAGGAATGGTGGAAAAGGCCAAATTATAGATGATGACTACGACAAAGGTCTATAAGATTTTGAAGGAAGCACTAATTCATTTTGGGCTGGTAGTTCAGAGGAAGCTTTGAACTCAAAATAGGTTGCCTTTTCTTCCTAGTAATCCCTTTTGTGTGTTCTACCAGCATGAGGAGGAGTCGCATGACCATTTGTTTCTTACATGTGAATGAACATCCGACTTATAGGGAAAGATTAAGCCCTGGCTGTGGATTGGAAGGAGCATGACGACTTTGTATAGTGCTTTGCATGGTTTGAGGTTTAGAAAAAGCAATCTTGAAGCTCGGATGCGAAGAGTTTCCTTGGGCATCGTTGTCTACCTTATATGGATAAAAAGGAACAAGCGGATATTTGAAGGAAAGTGCTTGGGGGTTGATAGAGTCTTTAGGAGATTTCAAATCTTATTCTACACAATATTCCACTTCCATGCCGCAGACCACTTCTGATTGAATGTTGGTTGAGTTTATTTTGCTTTTACTATTGGGGTTGTAGACCTCCTATTAATGGCCTTTGTATGCTTCACTAGCCGTTAGTGGTTCTCTTAATTGCAAATTCTGTCAGCTGTTGAATTTTTTTTTGGTTGATATTTTTTTTGGTTGGTTATCTTTGGCACCTGCTGGATCCTGGGTTCCTTAGCTAATTGATGTGATACTTTTGTTTTTCTTTCTAGGTAACTGTTTCCCTGTATTTTTTATGTATGGGAGCATGTTTCCTTTTGCTTTTGATTTGTACATGTGTATATATGACTTGCCAGCTTCTTGGCCTATTTCATTTTGATATATTATAGTTTTACATTTGATCGATTTTTTTTTGAAGGAAGCTATATGTGGTTTTACCGGTCAATTATTCTCTTTATCAATCTTAGAAGAAACCAATAAGAAGATAAAGAATACATAATTTAAAGCATTATTGGAGGAATTTCAGTATGTATTTGTTGAACTAAAGACTTTACCATCAATAAGGAAGCTAGGTCATAAAATTCCTCTTATGCCGGGAAATAAGCTAGTAAACATCAGCCCTATGAAATTCTTTCATTCATAAAAAGGACATATAAAGTTTAGTGAAGGAGATTTTAAATAAAGTTATCCAGCATAGTTATAACCTCTTTGCATCTCCAATTCTCTTAGATAATGTCATAACCAAAATTTTGCCCCTCTGTTTTTTCTAAATATTTTCAATATACAAAAAATAAAAAAAATTATGTTCATTATATATTTGTGTTATTTTCAACATTTTCGGCGTCTTCTAAAAAAAATTTAAAAGTCTAAATTTTTTCCCAACACGTTCAGCTTTTAACGCTCTATTTTTTAAATCATTGATTTTTTCTATTATGTTGACATTGATGTTGCCTTTTTCAAAAAAAATAATAAAAAATATAGGAAAATAAGAAATAGTTGGATAAATGGTCCAAAATGCAAAGGAAGAAAATGAAGGACTAAAGTGCTTTTGGAACTAAACAATGAGGAGGCAACAAAAAAAAAAAACCTTAAAGAAAATAAAAAAAGAAATCATATTCTCTCCCCTACTTACAAAAAACCCTACACCTATTTTGTTACTCCCTAATAACTAGTTACCACATAAGAAAAAAGCATACCCACAACCTCCATCTCCACCACTAGAAATAATGGCCAAACCTAGTCTCTTTCATACCTATTGTCACCATCATTGGTAGCATCCCTTCAAAACCCACGACATAATCTCACTGTCCAGGCACTTATAGAATAAAAAAAAAGGATCCACATCAAACTTTTGGCTAGCACTTAATACCTCATTGCCCAACTCTATTTCCCTTCACTTAGAGCAGCCCCTTTAAAACTGGATTCTTTATTGGCCAAAACATCACAAGTACTAGTCATCCCATCTTTCACCTTCACAAAAAAAAAATCATAGCATTTCATCTTCTTTTATTAGCCAGCCTTACCCTTTTTTATTTTGTCTTCCTTAACAATGACCTCTCCTATTCTTCTCACTGTCAACCATCACTAGCATTAAAGATAACAAACTTGTAATGCTAGCGACCACCATCTCCACACCACAAGCCTACACATGGTTGAAACCTAGCTTCACCTTTTCTTATTTATCTATGCTGACAACAATAGTAGTGCTTTAACCAACAACTCCTCACAATAACCCAACAGCTAACCCTCTTCACCACCAAACCAGCCAAGACACCCATATAAGGTCAGCCTACCATTATATTATTATCAACCATCACCGGGTATGCCTCCCACCATTTCCAAGCAAATCATCGACCACCACCCATGACAGCCCAACATAGCCAACAACTCCGTTTCTGCTCCATGATAGCTGCTTATAAAAGAAAGAATGAAAATGAAAATTAAAAAAAATTAGATATGTAAAACAAACAAAATAAAATGAATTGTCTTGAATGATTTTGTGCCTTTATAGGTAGTAATGACCACTCACCCCAATGTCGGAATAAAAGGAAGAAGAAAATGATTCGGATCCACCTATTTTTTTTACTTTACCAGCGACGACGAGTGGGCTTATGCCCTACTAGTGATGACAAAGCTTTTAGAAGTTTCTCATCATTGTCCCTGAGTTTTCAGCAACTTCTCTAGATTATTTTGTGAATTTCAAAGAGGCTTCTTTTGCAAATTTGAGATGTTTGATGTAAGTTTTATTTATTTTTAATTTTTATTATTTGTAAACATATGATTGTCGGTGTGTGAGTAATATTTAGTAAAAAAAAGAAGAAGAATGTGTGTGTTTTGTATTTTCTTTTTATTACCTTTTTTTTGCATTAGATATATGGTAAAAAAAGGGAAAAAGATAAAAGGTTTTAATTAACCAAATGTTTTAATTTCATACGACCAAATCCTAAAAGGTTTTTCATGCATTTCGACTAAAAAGACAAAATCATAATTTTTTTATATCATATTTTAAAAATACAAAATGGATATCATAATTAGTTTATGATTATCTATTAGGGTTCGATCAAAATATTAAAAATCCCACAACAATTAATTAATTTAATTAAATTTCGAAGTGTTAGAATTTAGTTGTAGACTTTAATATTTGGGGGTATAAAATTACACTGTAAAATGTACCCTCAAGTATTAAAGAGACAAAATAATGAAAAAATACAATGCTAGAATGTGGGCCCCTTAAACGGTTATGATTTAATCTGATAAAATAAAAAATTTCTTATGAAGAGCGATATGCCTTGAACCATTAGATAAGACCAATAAATAGAAACATGTCTTAGATTAACAATCATCAACGATGTAACTTACCATAAGTAAGGTGCACTAAGGGTAATACGTCTTTTCCTTGCACAACTAATCTCCTTACCTAAACATTCACAACATTTGGTTTTCTAGTGACCATAATACTAGATGAAAACTCCCTCAAAATATAACTTCATGATTAAACCCAAAACCCCTTCAATTTTAGGAGGCGGCTCTGTCATTTAACACCGTGCACGTCACGATATGATGACGATTCCACTAGGGTTTTTTTTTTGGCTAAATTAAGCTTTATATGTTTGATTATTTTCTTGCTTATTTCTGAGCCCAATAAGGCTCTCAATGATGAAAACCTAGCAAGGTTTGACAAAAAAATAGTCTAATAAGACTTTAGCAAATAGGAACCCAACACAATTTTGAGTCAAAGAAGGCTCGATTTAATTTTCAAAGCCCGACAAGATTTCAACAAAGAGGGAAGCTTACAAAGTTTC
Organism: Populus tomentosa; assembly: GCA_018804465.1. Taxonomy (NCBI): domain Eukaryota; kingdom Viridiplantae; phylum Streptophyta; class Magnoliopsida; order Malpighiales; family Salicaceae; genus Populus; species Populus tomentosa. Next base: position 43,298 of record JAAWWB010002323.1, read on the forward strand.
CAAGTCAAGCAAGGCTATATTTGATTAAAACCTATCAAGGTTTTGACAAAGAAAAGTCTAATAAGACTATAACAAAAAAGACCAGCAAGGTTCTAAGTCCAACAACACTCGCAACGAATAACAAGAACTCTAGCATGGAAAAATCAAAACATGATCCATTTTTGAAAAGGAATCTTTAATTTTTACTCTGCCATCAGGATATCAACCTTGCAATCAAGAAGTCTAATTTTGCCATCAAGAAGTTTTAGACTCAACCATGTAATTAAGACATCTCTGTCCAAATCCTTTTACTAGGTAAGTTATTTTTCACTTGTGCAGGTCACCCATTACAATGTGATTATTTTGAATTTTTTTGTATTTTTCACTTGGATAGATCACCTATTACAATGGGATCATTTTGAAGAATCTTTACATTTTTCATCTGGGCAAGTCGCCCATTATAATGGACCATTTTAAAAATCTTAGCATTTTTCACTTAGGCAAGTCAACCATTTAAATAAGACTATTTTAAAAGATCTTTCTATTTTTCACCTGATTAGGTGACCATTTTGAACAATCTTTGTATTTTTTACCTAGAAATGTCACCTATTACAATGAGATCATTTGGCAAAATATTTGTATTCTTCACTTAGGTAGATTGCCCATAATAATTTAAACATATAAACCAATAGGCAGGATGTCTAGTGCAACAATACCATTTTAAAAAATCTTTTAATTTTTCACAAATACCATCGTTTTCTTTACAAATTCTATCTATTTTCTTTTGAGTGTGTTTTTTTAGCCCTCATATATCGAATAATGCACTTTTTGGCCCTATTTATTTTCTCTTAAGTGCATTTTTTAGCCATCACATATTGGATAATTCACTTTCGAGCCTTATTTATTTTCTTTTAAGAGCACTTTCTAACCCTCATCCATAAGATAAAGTGTTTCTAACCATATATTTTTCCCTCCGAGTGTACTTTCTAACTCTCGCTTACCAGATAATGTGTATTTGAGTCTTATCTCTCTTTTTCTTAGTGCACCTTTGAGCTCTCATCTCTCGAATAGTGTGCATTTGAGCCTTATCCTTTTCTTTTTGAGAGTGTCTTTGAGCCATCATCTCTTAGATAATGTGTCTTTAAGCCATATCTATTTTCTTGTTGAGTGCACTTTTGAGCTCTTATTTCTTAAATAGTACGCTTTCTAGCCCTATCATTTTCTTTCTGAATGTGTGTTCCAACCCTCACATACAAGATAGTGTGCCAACAAGCCCTATCTATTTCCTTTTTTGAGTGGGCTATCTAGCCCTCACATACCAGATAATGCGCTTTTGAGCCCTGTCTTATTTTTTTAGTGCGCTAGCCCTGATCTCTTAGATAATGCGTCTTTGAGCCCTTTCTTTCCCCTTTTAATGTACCTTTAAGCCCTTATCTCCCAAAATAGTATGTATTTGAGCTCTATCTTTTTTTCCTGTTGAGTGCACCTTTGAGTTCTCATCTCTTAGATAGTACACCTTTGAGCCCTATTGCTTTTCTTCTAAGTGCGCTTTCTAGCCATATCTCTTTTATTTTGAGTATGCATTTGAGCCTGCATTTGAGCCCTCATTTCCTAGATAACGCGCCTTTAAACTTTATCTCTTTTCTTTTTGAGTAAGGTTTTAAGCCTTCATCTTCCACATAACTCTCTTTTAAGTCCTATTTATTTTTCTTTTGAGTGCATCTTTGAGCTCTCAACTTCAAAATAGTACACCTTTAAGCTACATCACTTTTCCTTTTGAGTGTGCCTGTGAACCCTATCTCTTTTATTTTAAGTATGCCTTTGAGCCCTTATCGCCTTTTCTTTTGAGTGTGCTTTTGAGCTCTCATCTCCCAGATAATTTACCTTTAAGCCCTCATCTCCTAGATAGTGGCTCATTTGAGCCATATCCTTTTTCTTTTAAGTGCAACTTTGAGCCATCGTCTCCTAGATAATGCACTTTCTAGCTCACATACCGAATAATATGCTTTCTAGCCCTATCAATTTTCTTCTAAGGGTGCTTTCTAGCTAACATACTAGATAGTATGCTTTCTAGCCCTATTTATTTTCTTCTAAGGGCGCTTTCTAGCCCTTACAAGAAGATAGTGTGCCAACATGCCCAATCTATTTCCTTTCGAGTGTGCTTTTGAGCCCCCACTTCTAAAACTTTAGTTAAGGATCCATCAATCTCTAGGGTATTTGTGAATATCTCATTTTAGAAGGATTGACCATTTCTTGATTTGATAAATCTATACATTTTATATTTTGTTTATTACAAGCTTATTATCTAAAGTCTCTTATGAGATTTTCTATCATAAGTATTATAAAGAGGGGGTAATTGTCATAACCTAATTTTGACCCCTTGTTTTTTCTAAATATTTTCAAAATACAAAAAAAAAATTGTTGATGTATTTACGTCCTTTTTAACATTTTCGGTTTCTTCTCAAAAGAATTGAAATTTTAAATTTCTTTTCAACGTGTTCAGCTTTTAATGCACCATTTTCAAAATCATTGATTTTTTTCTCATCCAGTTAGGTAGATTTTTTTCTCATCGAGTTAGCCAATGAGATGAAGGTTGTTTTAAAAAATCAAAACATAAAAAAATAAAAAATAAAAAATATTTGGATAAAGGGACCAAAATGCAAGGGAAGAAAATAAGAGACCAAATTGTTTTTGGAACTAGGCAACAGGGAGGCCAAAAAATAAAAAACTTAAAGAAAATAAAAAAACCTAGATTCTCTCCCTCACTCATAAAAAATCCTAAGCCTATTTTGTTACTCCTTAACTGCCAATCACCACACAAGAGAAAGCACACCTACAACCTTCATCTCATTGGCTAAAAATAATTAACAAACCTAACCTCTTTGTTTCCTATTATCACCATTGCTGGTAGCCTCCTTTCAAAACCCATGACAACATCTCACTGTTTAACCACTCCTTATAAAACAAACAAAAAACCCACATCAGACCTTTGGTCAGCACCTAATATCTCACTGCCAATGCCATTTCCCTTCTTCTTCTTCTTCATCGGGAGCAACACTTCTAAAACAAGACCCTCTCTTGGTAAAAACATAACAGGTACCATCCATTCCATCTTTCACCCTCACAAAATAATAATCATGGCATTTCATCTTCTTTTCTAAGCCAACCTCATCTTTTTTTAATGTTTTCCTCAACAACGACCTATCCCATTCTTCTCGCTATCAACAATTGCTACCACTAGCGGCACTAGACTCGTAACTCTAGCAACCATACTCTCTACACAACTAGCCCATACACCAATCATACTGATACATTACCAAATATCGAGGGATGATTGATTCATTCTTATATTTAATTGCAAGTAGACCTACTATTATATTTAGTGTTTGTCTATGTACACGTTTTCAAGCTTGTCCTAAATAATCTCATATTAGTAGTGTTATAAAATGTATTTTTAGATATTTGCATGGTATAATTGACTTAGGATTGTGGTATCTAAAATGAAGCGAAGTTGAGTTTGATTAATTATTCGAATGCTGATTTTGCCTGGTGTAAGGTTGATAAAAAAAAGTACTAGTGAAATATGTTATTTTCTAGAATCGTCATTAGTATCTTGGGCAAGTAAGAAACACAACTCAATTGCCTTATCTACAACTAAAGTGGAATATATAATAGCTAATAGTTGTTGTGATCAGATATTATAGATGAAACAAACCATATAAGACTTTGGTCTTGCATTTGATCATGTACCTATTAAGTGATAACACTAGTGTAATAAATCCATCTAAGAATTCTATACAACACTCGCGTACAAAACATATTGAAGTGAGAAATCACTTCCTAACGGATCACTTGATGAAGGGTGATATTGTACTTGAGTTTCAAAGAACAAAACATCAATTAATAGATATTTTTACAAAGCCTGAGGTTTTATCTTTGTATGTATATATTATTGGAAATAAGTTGGATATATTTAAGTAATAAAATGTATACCTTCTTTGCATGAAACATCTGTTCTACAACAAAATTCACGATAGTGCAGATCCAAGATAAACTGATTAACCGTTTATCTTACCAATTCAACCGATCGACCGACTGTTTAAAGTATAGAAACAAAGCATAAGCTACTTTGTTAACAGCAACATTTTAAATCCATAGTGATGAAAGGGTCGGTTCATACTCTTTCATCGGCTTGAAAATTGGCTCCTTTTGCATTGGTTTTTTAGATCGATGGATGGAATGATAGACTTGAGTTTTGAGTGGGGTTTAGTTTTTGAGTCTATAAGTTGGACAAAAAGGTATATTTAGATTCATAAAACATATCTAAAAGAGAAAATAATAAAAAATCAGAACTCTGTATGAACTGATCGACTGGTTTATATGATTGGATCAATTGGCCAACTGGTTGAGACAACATAGACAGTGACATTATTGCCCAAAATCTCAGATTTTGACCCCCTAATATCTTTGGGTTTTTGACATAATGTTTTCATGGAAATACTTTTTTTGAGTGCATAAGAAGGATCCAAAGAGAAAATTATGAAATCTCATGGTTGGGGTTAAATCGTTCGACTGACTTAACTAACTCAAGACAGCTGATCGATTAGGTTCCCAATAATATAAATATTGTTGTCCCTTTCTAGTAGGTCACAAAATCCCCAAATCAATTTTGAAAACCTTAACTTGAAAGCCTTTTTAAAAATATCTTAAATTTTAACAAAACCCAACCTTTTCAAGTTAATTTCTTCAAGTTTCAAAGGGTATGACACCTAAAAAGCATTCTCGGGATGTTGAATCAAAGAGAAAACAAGCCAATGACCCTCATTGTCTTCCAAGTGACAATGTGCCCATTTGATATTGTTTAAGGGTCTATTTCATTATTGAACTTATGTTAGTTGATTACTAGTTTAGACTCATTAGCTTGCAACTCAAAAGGGGTCTATTAGAGTTAGTTAGAGGAGACTATTATACTTTTTTAGATGAAAATTTCAGCAATAAGTTGGAAAATAAACAAGATTTTTCCTTTTGTTTTTTTGGTGGCAAAACAACCTTTCTTTGCAGGGACAAAGATCGTACATTGACTTATCGAAGACTAACTAGCTTTGTGGCGTCATTCACATACTTAGGGTTTGTAGATACAAGGTTATCTCTGGATTCAAGTCTTTTTCCAATACATTTGGTTCTTGGGTACAGTGTTACCTTTGAATCAAGGTTTTATCAAACTTGATTTTTAGCTTTCTAGGTTGTTATCTACTTCGTTGGGGGTTGTTTGACCTAGTAATCAAGAGATTCACATCAAACAATAGTTAGGAAAATAACATAATTTAAAGAGTCGTAAATGATATCTGCAATTCGCGAGTCGCAAGTGTCGTCTACAAATCAAACAACACCAAGAAAGGTTACTGACAGTGACTAGAGTGGGCCACACAAGAACCCCAAAGACAAGTGAGCCCGACACCTTTTGAAAACTTGTGTGGCCCCCCTGTTCACCGTTTGTGACGTTTTTTGATGACAAAGAAAGAAAGAAAAAAAAGACTCTAGAGGCACATTGAAGTTCTGATGATTATGCCACCGGTATTATATAAAAGATTTCAACAAGACAAATTCAGCAACACCAGATAAGGTCATGAACAGTAAATGGAATGGGCCACACGAGCCGTTTACTGGTGTTGGAGCTCACGTTTCTTTATACCATTTATATGGCTCACTTCGGTCGTTCTTGGTGACCTTCTTTAGTGTCATTGGATTTTTCTCGTTGATATCTTTCTAACAATACCAATGGTGTCATCATATGAGTTTCGGTGTGCCTTTGAAATCTTTTTCTTTTTTTCTTTCCTTTTTTCCCACGACTCGTGAATAGCAGAAATTATTTGCAAACTCTCTAAACTATGATATTTTTGTAAATATTTTTTACATTGTATTATTTTATCAATGTTTTTTTGTTACTATGCCTAAAAAAAAAAACTAGAAGAAATCACGGTCTCAGCCACTAGGCTCCAGGGGGTTCATGTAAAGATGCTGAAGCACAGGACTCTCTTAAATTCATTCTCCTTTGACTCCATTTTAGTTGGACCATGACTGGTTGACGGCCTTTTTATCGGTAATGAATTTCAAATTTCAGCATGTTGAATATCCATTAACAGTTCTAATTCTTCACCTTGTAGATGAGTTTTCTACAGATTTTATCACCATCATATATTGCAGTGCTTTGTGATTATTGTTGTTTCGTTTCGACATGATGGTGGTGTTCGCGGGGATCATGTCATCTGATCTGATGCAAGCTTCTCATTGACCGCAAGCTAGCTTTTTTGCGCTTGCTTCTTTCTGTGCATGCAATCATATGATCAATTTATATACCCCATGTTGCTTTATAAGGTCAGGCATGCACTTACTTACGAAGGGAGGAATCATTATTTTGGAGAACACTTGAATATAATAATTCCTGCTTTAGCTCCTGTTCTGGCAGCCCACTTCTCCATAATTTGAGAGAAATTCTTTGTTTTTCCCTTTTCTTTTATCAACATGTAGGTGGGTTATGGGCTTTGGGTCTTAAAATTCTTTCACGCTCCTTCTGTTTGTGGAAGAGGGAAGCTAACCCTGGAATGAGGGAGCTCACTCCTTGCTGGTACTTTTGTCACAATAGTATCTGCTACTAATATCATTTTCAGTGAAAGGTGGCCATGGATTTCATTTCATTATGATGAATCCAAAAATAAAATAAAATAAAAAATGGAGCATGCTCTCCAATTTATCAGAGATTCACATGGTGACATGAGTCAAATGAAAGCATGCACAAGTTCCAAAGAGGATGTGGACACATCCTATATAATAAGACGGAGTTCCCCAAGCATTTGCAAAGTTCTAAAAATCGAACCTACTGTACCAAATTATTTCATTTTCTTTCCCCTCCATGCCATCTCATGGAATACTAAAAAAATAACAACTCTTAACCTTGAAACTATAACTCAACTAGATATATTATAAATTTATTTTTTTAAAGATTATTAGTTTGAGTTTTATAAATTTTAAAATTATTGAAAATTTACATAATTGTTAACTTTATGACCCATAAAATTATTCAAAATACACGTAACCCAGACACTTACATTAATAATAATAATAATAAAAAAAACAACTCTTAATCTCCATGTTTTTCAAAAGAGTTTAGAAATCCATCCTATATATTCTCTAATAATATTCAAGATTGATTTTGAATACTCAAACTAGCAATCAACAGATCAAACTAACGAGAGGGAGAGGGAGATATTTAATGCAATTATATCAATAATTTAATTATTAATCTTGGTATGTAAAAGGATACTTTTTTTTTTTTTAGTTTAACATGGGTGTTCAGGCTAGCTTGTGCGCATCTTGACTAATCCTATAGGCCCTGAAGTTAACAATTATGTAAACCTCTAGTGACCATCATATAAGTAATTTAAGGCTCGAACATGAAACTATAAAGTATGTAAAAGGATATTTAATCATGAGTTAGGTAGCTTAGAGGAGGTAGCTAGCTAAAGAGAAAGCTAAGGAATGGGGCTTAACAATAAATTACATTAGCAATCAAGAAATGGGCCAACTTGGAATTCCATAATCAATGCTTCATTTGATCAACAGTCAAAGAGGGATACGTTGAAAGTGAAAAAGGTAGCGATAAATTAGCACACCCTTGCCCCAAAAGGCACGCCTTTCTTGCTTTAGCAATACAAATAGACATAATAAATTTATATAGTCCCAAATAAATTTGTGGGCAATAATGATACACCCATTGCTTTGTTTATCACACTAATTAAGCAGGGTTCAAAGGCATGAACTAGAGGATTTTTGTTCTAGAACATTAAAAAATCAATTCAATAAATAAAATTTTAAAATATAATTTATATTATCCTTTAATATACTCTCTTAGATGAAAGTCCTTCGAGCTTAAAATTTGAACAGATTTATATTATCTTGTTTTTATTTTTATAAAATATATAAGGATGGTGAGATTTGAACTCGAGACAACTTTCTTATCAAGATTTTGATACCATGTCAAATAATTAATGCAACTTAAAATCTTAAATTATCAGACAAAGGTAATCACATGTGGACTCTCTATCTCCCGTATAAAATGGCATTGAGAGAGGATGGGATTCAAAGTAACACATGAGGGGAGGGGCTCGGTTGGCCTAGGTGTGTGTGTATAACATATATGTTTGTGGACTGAGTGATAAGCATGAGAGATAGAGGGAGAAAAGTTGAGGCAAATTAAGATTATATTTGACGATGGAGAAAGTTGATGGATTTATTGAGCCTCACATGAATGCACGAGGGAGGATTACCAGCTGCGCCTGCAAAGAAGGGACGCCCCATGCCACTGTGCCACGAAACAATTATGGACTTGTGGGGACTTAAATCTCTCTCCCACTCTCTCTAACTCGCACCAGCACACTTCATTATTCTATTCTTATTAGTTACGTGACTAGTCGGTTGACATATACTTTTATTTTGCATCAAATCAATTCTTTTTTAAAAACAGAAAAAATAAATATATCTAGGCTTTTTTAACATAAAAGTAAAAAAAGAAAATAATGCATATATTTAATACAATAAATTAAGATAAATACAAAAAAAAGTTCTTAACACTACCCGACAAGTAAGATATCAAATTAACTTTTTACATGGGAGAGGAATTTTAACAATATTACAGGTGTGTTATATTGTATTATTATGATTTTTAATATATAAACTAATAAATTAAGAAAGAGATGCTAATGATAACTACACGCTAAAATTAAAACCTAATTCTTCTCATAAAAACCAAAGATAAATAAGTATGCAAATATTTAAGCCCAACATTTTATTTTAATTGATATGTTTTTAATTTTTTTACCTCAGAGGTTATATTCCTTACCAAAAAAAATAATTTTTATTTTTATAAACACATCATCTATCATTTATTTACATCAAACATAAAAGAAAAAAATTAAAAAATAAATGAGAATAATCCCTTTGAATATATATGTACAAAATAAAAACAGAACTGCTATTTATAAAAGCAAACTAAATAATTTTAAAAATCAAAGAGAGAGGGTATTAGTTTAATGCAAATAAAAAATTAATACAAATTAAAAAATATATAATAGAGTATTAATTAAAAAAATAATAAAAAAAAAAGAGAGGCTAAGTAGCGCATTTAGCCTATTAAAGAAAGACCATGCGTATGGGCCTGCAAAGCAAGGCTTGCTTATCCTTTTATTTTTTTTGTTGGTAAAAGTGGTAAATGACATTATATCCATCCCTCAACACATTGTCTACTTGTCCACTTTTTAACCATACGATAGGAGGTTAAAAAAATCATGCTGAGGTTTTTTGGTCTAAAATACAATTTTAACCTATTTTCACATAATAACACTTAAGAAACATCCTTATGATGTCAATACATTAATAAAACAACTCAAAAAACATCTAAAATTGTATAAAAATACAAAATAAAAAAAGAAAATCCTCCCCCAACCCCAATGTGATTTTTCCAACAAAATAAAGGGTTAAACATACCTCAATGGAATCCCTATCGTTGAATGGAATTCATTGACACTAAGAATGATTTTTTTTTCATAGCTAGAATGTGTAGCCCAAAGGTCATTATGTATATAAGATTTTTTTTTTTATGATAACAACATATTAAACACATTCAATGAATATTTCAAAGTATTATTGTTGTAGGAATTGTTCTACATGAAATTAAAGCTTTGGACTCCTTGGATGCTATATGGACTTGAAGAAGCCTATGCTTTACATTATATGATCAAGTTTTTATGGAATATAATTTGGTAACACAAAATCATTTGCACTATAAAATATTTTAATGTCCATTTATAGCTAAAAATCTTATCACTTGGATATTTTTACACCTAGCCATTTCTAAATTTTATTTATTATTAGTGAAAGTGGCAAACATATAATTTTAAGAGAAGTGTGCTCAATATTTTTCTTATTCTTGCAATAACTCTCTCTCTCAAAATACCCTTATCCAATTCTAACAATGGTGGAGAACACTTGGAAGAGTAAAATATCTTATTCCTTTTTATTTCATGTGAGTAAGGACTAGTATTGAGTTTTACCTATAAATACCTAGTTGATTTTCATGTAAGATAACTCTTAACTCTTTAACTCTTCAATCTTACTATTGATGCTTTGATATCTCTCGTTCTAAAAAGCTTTGATTATTCTCTTGAATTTTATTTTGAAAAACTTTGAATCTTATTGCATTAAAATCACTCTTTCACCTTTCTGAGTTAGATTACATTTCCATAAAAACTTCAACATAATATTTATAATCTTCTCTTATGAAATGAGATAACTCTTGTGAAAGTTATAATTATTATGAAAATACAAATGACAATTGAAACCACTTGGATAATGTTTGGATGAGAGCCATTGAATAGGTTCAATCCTTAACCCATAAAAGGATCAAGTTCAATTCTGATCCCATAAAAAGATTGTGATAAGTTTTATTGTAAGCCTATAAAAGGATCATGTTTGGTCTTGAGACTATGAAAGAATTGAGTTTGATCTTAAACCTGTAAAATAATGAGGTTTGAATCATAAATCTAAAAACAAGATTGTGTAAGGCTTGATCATGGGCCTATAAAAGGATTGAGTTTGATCTTGAACCCATAAAGTAATTGGGGTAAATCTTGAACCTAGAAAACAATTGGGAAAGATTTTCAATCTTTGATATGTGAAAAAGATTGTGTAAAAGTGTTGTTTAACTTGCTAACGAGACTGTGTGTGATAGTGAATATGTAAATGAAGGGTCAAAAAGTGGAGTAGACAATTGTCCGAACTACTATAAAAATTAGTTTGTCTCTCTTTATCCTTATCTCAATTTGCTTAGCATAAATTGTGCATTGTTGTTATTACCAAAATTAAAGAGATAATTTTTTTCTTAAATATATTTTTTGTGGTTTTTAGCATTTTTAAAGTATTTGGGGGTTGACTTTTTAAAGTGCCATACTCTTAGATAAAGTTCTAATTAACCCTTCTTTTAGGCTATTTTAGTCTTTCAGAATATGGCTAATCGACAACTTGCTCTCTCATTTGTTATTTTTATATAGCTTTCTCTCTCATCTGTCAAACCAAATACTAGAAAATGAAAAAAAAAATGTTAGACCAAAATATTGAATAATGCTAAGAAGGCATGTTCAAATTGTAACAATAGAAGAAAAACCTTGAATTTGTTCATTTCATCAAATTGGTTCCTTTTTTTGTAAGCAATAATTTTTTTTTTTGCAAAATCAAGAATCAATTTGATGTTAAAATCGCCTTTTGACACTATATTAACCTTTCAAAAATATTAAAACAAATTAAAAAGTCAAAATTTCAGCCAACTTAATGGCAAAGAATGAATTTGAAAGAAATAAATCCAGGAACAAAATTAGAAAAAAATTAAAAGGATAAAAAAATAAGTTTATTGTTCAAACAGTAACCACAAAAGAAAAACCTTGTATTCTTTCATTTTGGTCAAATTGGTCCCTCAATTTTTTTTTATTTTTTGTAAATAATAAAATGATATTTCTTTGCAAAATCGAGAATTATCCCGATGTTAGAATAGTTGTTTTGACACTGTAATAACCTTATAGAATACAAATCAAAATAAATCATTAAGTCAAATTGTAATACAATGCAACGTCAAATGACAAATTTGAAAAAATATATTTAGTGACCAAATTAGAAAAAATAGTAAAAAGATTAAAAAAAACAAGTGCGCTCTTGCAATCCACAATGTATAGAGTCTTGGTACACAGTGGATTGCATAGTAAAATCAACACATCTCTTAGATTTATTTTTAATGTATGTAATTACAATTACAATACAAAAAATCTAAAAGAGGTGGTGATTTTGCTATTAACTACCTCACATAACACTAATACTGTGAGTTTCTGGAGTGTTTTTCTTTTTTTGTTTGGTACATTAATCTTTTTCTCTTATTATCAAAATTTTTCTTTTTAAAATTTTATCCTTATATATTGCATTGATTTAGGATTGAATTTGATAATTTATTTTGATTTTCTTTCTAAGGGTTACCACAGTGTCAAAAAATATCATAACATTGAGCTGGTGCTTGATTTTGCAAATGAAGATAGACTAAAGGGCTTTTTTTGTATTTTTCATTCAACACCTTTATGAAGACAATTGCCTTTAGAATTTTTTATTTGTTTTGGACCCTTCGGTTTGATAATTATGTTTTGATCCAAAATTTTATTTTATTCGTATTTTGATCTTTGAGTTTGAGAGAGGTGTCATTAAAAAGTGGTGAAAGAGAGAGAAAATTGTTGGTTGACCATATTCTAGCAACAAAAAAGATAATCTTCATGTCAACGAGTTTGATTTGATGAGAGAGGTCCTAAAAAAATAGATTATGGTTATAAAGGAATTTGTTACCTAGTTTGATTTGGTGTTTTTAGGATGATTTAGGGGTGTTTTGAGTTGAGAAATTGGTTTTTTGATACATAAATGATATTTATTAGATGTTTTAGGTGAAAAGAAGTTTGAAAAATTGTTTTTTGATGTGAACCTCTTGATCACGTGGTCAAACAACCCGCAACGAAGTAGATAACAACCCGAAAAGTTGAAAATCATGTATGATGGAACTTTGATCCAGAGGTAATCTTATACCTAAGAACTAAATGAATTGAAAAAAGATTTGGACCCATAAATAACTTTGTATCTAAGAATCCAAAGTATGTGAATGATACCATGACTCTTATTAATTTTCGATAAGTCAATGTATGATTTTTGTCCCTACAAAGAAATGTTCTTTTACTACAAACAAAAAAACAAAGAACTCATGTTTATTCTCTAACTTGCTGCTGAAATGTTCAGCTAAAAAAACATTATATAGTCTCTTCTGACTAAATTTAATGGATCCCTTTTGGGTTGCAAGCTAATGGGCCTAAACTAGTAATCAATTAACATAAGTCCAATAATAAAATAAACTCCTAAACAATATGCAATGGGCCAGAACAAACCCAAATAAAAAATAATTATTCAACATCAAATAAATAAATAAAATAAGATAATAAAAATAAAGTTTTCAAGTTAAAATTTCTCTATGTAGCCCGAATCTCTAATTTTCGCATATTCTTAGTAGATTTTCAGTCTTGACTTCAAACATGTCATTCTTTTCTCTGGATGAATTACTAAGCTTACCATATATTGTTAGAAAACTTGAGATGTCTAGCTAACAGATCAACTTGAATCTTAGAAATAATTTCATTTGTAACTCTAGATATGTACCAAACATTGCATAAATGTCTAGTTTGGTAGATTTGACAAGATTTTTCCAATAACTTTGACCCTCTAAAATAATATGTTCCTGAATTATATTTGAATTGAAAATTTTAAAAAATATATTTTCATGTGTCTAGTATCTCCCTATAAAAGTTCAACTCATTTTGATGTACATATTGAAAGATATGCTCGATCTCGCAAAATTGGTCAACAGACATTTTAAGATCAAATTCGAACATGACTTGGTTCGTATCATCATCCTCTTATTTAAAAAGATTTGACCTCAAATTTGTATCATAGAAAACATCTTCTAAGATCAACAGATCAATATCAAGATGAAGAATAACATCATCATCAAAACCAATAAGAACAATGTTAGCAAATAAGGTCCCTTGATATACACGAGCTTCTGTTCAACCATATTTTCCTTCTTCAATTTCAGTTGCTCCTAATATATTTACTTAGAAGTCAAAGATACAAAAGTTATAGGTCTTCCATTTATCTTAAAGGAATACCTATTTTACACTACATCTTGCATAACTATCCTATCATATTGTCATGGTTTACCAAACAACAAGTGCCTAGCTTGCATTTGCACAATATCATATAACACCTTATCACAATATTTACCAATAGAAAAAATAACCAAAACCTGCTTATTCACTTTTACTTTACCACTATCATTCAATCACTATAATTTATAAGTATAAGATGTTTGGTAGTGTGCAAGCTCTACTTTCTAATTAATTTAGTACTAGCTACATTAGTGAAACTACCACTATTTATAATTAAGCTACATATCTTATTATGAATATGACATCTTATGTGGAATATGTTCTCTATTTGACATTCTAAATCATTCACATTGACATGTATATTCAGTGCTCTCCTCATCACAAGTGCTTCTTCCTTAATTGGATCTTAACACAAACATCATTACTATCCTAAATTGTGGTATCTTTTCCTCTTCATCCTCCCCATCGGTCTCATTCTCATTTTTAGCTTTCATAACAATTACTCTTTTTTTGGACACTATGAGATAATATGATCAGAACCTAGACAGTGAAAGCATTTAATGTCATGGTTGTGAGAAATAAAAGTAATATTGTTACCTTGAATAATGATCAAGGTGTCTTCTCTCTAAGGTATTTGGCCTTGCCCTCCTTATTCTATTATGATGGACCACCTCTAGTGTTAACCTTCCAATTGGGTTTCTAAGGTTTTAAAGGGCCTAATGGTTGGCTTTGTCGAATGGTACCCTTTCGTTTAAACTGTTTCTCCATCTTCACAACCATATACACCATCTCTCTCAGCTCCACATAATGATGCAACCCCATAATATGAGCTATATTATGATTAAGGTCATTCATGAATCTAGCCATAGTATCCTCCCTAACTTAGCTCGAATCATATTAAGTTTCATCTCATTAAAGTACTCATCAACACTCTTTGTATCTTGAATCAAACTCTGCAACTTTTGATACAATTCTCTATAATAGTGGCTAGGCACAAATCTCTTCCTTATAAGGGATTTCATCTCATCCCAAGTATTGACTTGGCTCTCATAATTTCTCTAGCGGTTTGTCACTAACAAATCCCACCATATAATGGCATAGTCAGTAAAAGTAATCACATAAAGCTTAACTTTCTTGGGCTCCAAATAATTTTAACACTAAAAAATTCACTCCACCTTCTTTTCCCATTTTAAATAAACTTTATGATCATTCTTCCCCTAAAAAGCTGTATTTTTAGCTTAATTGTACCCAAATCTCTACTTAACTCAGCATTATGGTCCTAGTACCTATAACTACCTCTCTAATCAAAATTATCATTTCCATTGCAAATTAACAATTCCACTACTATCCAAAATGTTCCCTATGTCCCATGGACATATATTTAAAATCAACATCACTCATATCCGTATTATCAGCCACAAACTCATCCATATTAGTATTAACTCACTTAACAACCCTCCTAACATTAAATTCTCCTCGCTCAGGCCTAGTTTAAACCCTACCATGATCATTAACATGCTGCCTCTCCAACCTATCTAACCTATGTCCAAATTCATTGGACATCCGATCCATTAACTGATTCATAATGATTAACTGAGTTACAATTTCATTGTCTCATCTTTGTGGTGCCATATTGTTACTTGCCTCTAATATCTTTGAATCTGAAAATTAGTTAGTTGACAAGAAATATATATTCCTCACCCACTCCCTTATGTTTTTAAACTTCTTTCATGTTTCACTCAAAAATAGTCTTTCACTCAAGTATGCTTGTTATACCTTTTTTCTGTCGTCTCACCTTTCTTTGACTCTTGCAAAAACAAAATCAACACCAAATATAACAATGTTAACAACATATCCAAATTTTTATAGATGACTCATGAAGCAAGAAAAATATGAAAACAAGTAAAGAAAAAACTATGATTACAATTTTACGAGTAACAAGTGAATTTGTATGAAAAAATAGATGTTTTTTAAAGCACGAAAGAAAAAAGGCGTAAATGTTATAAATTTTTTTTAAATGAAACTTAAATATATCAGTTATGATGTTATTATACTGTCATAATTGAAAAATAACAGTAGCAAAATAAGTTTAAATTACTGATGCGAATTAGACTCGTTACGACAAATTTCAATCCTAATTTTAGTTCCTATAAAAAAAGAACTGCAGATGACCTTATATTTTATATGGAGTGTGATCATAACCTCAAAATCTAGTATATACATTTTATAATTTTCTGAATTTATTTGTCCCAAAATTCCCTTCTGATATGAATTTGACCTATTACAACAAGTTTTAATCATGACCTTGGTTACCATAGCAAATGGTCTCCAAATAAGCTCAAATTTTACATGGGGTGCAATTAGGACTCCAAGAACTAGTATACAAAAATTAAGTGGTTTCTAAATTGTTTTGGTCCAAATTCTGTTTTATTTGTGTAATGTGGCAAATTTGACAAAAAGTGACTTTTGGATGTTGTTTTCATCTTTTTTTTTAAATCTTTATATTGCTGATCTATTATGAGACAACGACAAACTAAACTAATATCTTTTTTTTTTAAGGAAACTTAGATGCAAACTACAAAGCTCTAGACACAAAATAATAAAAAATTAAATTAAAGATAATTAAAGTTAAGAAAGCTAAACTAACAAGAAGAAAATAAAGGATATAACCTAATTTTTGGAGCCTAATTCTAAGACTAATCAATACGAACCTCTTGATCATATGGTCAAGCAACCTCCATCAACATTGATAATAACCCATAAATCTAAAAATCAAGTTTGATAGAATATTGACGTAGAGGTAACCTTGTACCTATGAACCAAAAGTATTAGAAAAAGACTTGGACCGATAGATAACCTTGTATCTAAGAACCCTAAGTATGTGAATGACGCCATAAAACCAGTTAATCTTTGATAAAGTCAGTAAATGATATTTGTCCCTGTAAAGAAAGGATGTTTTACGAAAAAAAAACTAACATTTATTCTCCAACTTGCTGCTGAAATTTACAACTAAAAAATACATAATATAGTCTCCTCTAACTAACCTTAAAGAACTGTTTTTGGGTTAAAAGCTAATGGATTTAAACTAGTAATTAACTAATATAAGTTCAATAATAAAATAAACCCTTAAACAATGTCTAATGGACTAGAACAAACCTAAATTAAAAATCATTATTTAACATCAAATAAATAAATAAAATAGGATAATAAATACAAATTCTTGAAGCCAAAATTCCCCTATATAGCATGAATCTCTAATTTTCTCACATTCTTGGCATATTTTAAATCTTAACTTCAAACACGTTGTTCTCTCTCATCTGAATAAATTACTGGGCCTACCATATATGATTGGAAAAATTAAGACGTCTAGTTTCCAAACCAACTTGAATATTAGAAACCATTCCACTTGTAGCTTCAAATATGTCCCAAACAGTACACAAGGGTCTAATTTGACAGATTTGACAAGATTTTTCTAGTAACTTCGACCCTCTAAAATAATATGTTCCAAAACTCTATTTGACTTGAACATTTACCAAAATATAATTCTATTTCTCTAGTATCTCACTTTAAAATTTTAACTCGTTTTGATATACGGTTTGAGAGATATGCCTGATCTCACAAAACTAGTCAACATACATTTTAAGATCAAATTTAGACCTAACTTGATTCGTATTATTTTTTAGTTCAAAAAACCCTAGCTAAATTTCTGACCACCTCTTTAGTGATTGAAATCCAGATAAACAGGTGACTTGTTTTCTGCTTTATTTTTTTTAATTGGAGAATAATGTGTTATTTGCTTATTTTAACAAAAAAAAAAAGAAGGATCATGCGTATGAGCTTGGCTTCAAAGCCCATGCTTTCCTAGCCTTTTTTTTTATATATGTCAACTCAGCTAGCCTAACTAGGAGTACGAGCCTAGACTCTGTTTATGAAGGTTTTTATTTTTTTTTCTTTATTTTTAATTTGAATCCATTAAAATTAAAATTTTAAAAATATTCTTAGGATAGTATTTTATTAAATACAGTTTAATTTTTATTTTCTTATAAGATTATAACATTCTTTTTTAATATCAACAATCAATCTTTTTGTACTGCTCCTCATTGTTTTTTAAAATATTTTCCTTGAATTTTATTCCCTATCTTTATTGTGCATATCTATTTTAACCATGGTATGGACAAATAAAGATGGATTTCAAAACATTCCCCTAGCTAACACACACACACATTATGTTATTCTTATATATTTTTTTAATACATTTGAGTCAAGATTATTAGTACATAGTTTTATTTATTTATTTATTAAAGTTTGATTTTGTAATTCATATAACCTATTGTCTAAAAAATAAATATTTTGGTAAAAAATTCAAGATTAATGACTTAATGGGGTTTTAATTGAAGATATATATATATATATATATATATATATATATATATTACTTTTGGTTTTTATCATATTAAGAATCCAAGAAAAAAACTATGTTTGATATTGTATTTTAAAAATATTTTTGAAAAAAATTAATTTTTTTTTATTTTTTTTTGCTTCAAATTAATATTTTTTTTGATGTTTTGAGATCATTTTGATATGCTGATGTCATAAATAATTTTAATGTATTTTAGAATAAAAAATACTTTAAAAAACAATCGCCATCTCATTTTAAAATAATATACAAGCTAATGTGTTAATTATTAAATGATTAAGTATAGATACTTTAAATATAGTAAATGATTGGTTTTCAAAGGAAAAAAACCATACTTGCATTTATATATATATATATATATATATATATATATATTACTAAAAAAAAGTCTTATGTAAATTTAAAAGCAAGAGAGAAAATGCAATTATAATATAAAATTAATTCTCCTCGAGTGTTTCTCAAAATTAATGATTTTTTTTTTCAAAATTAATTAAGCATACCACTAAATTGTACTCATGTGTGTGTGTATTTATATGGCTGTTAATAGGACAGAAGAAGAGTCGTTTTACTAATATAAAATCTGAAAATATGAATCATCATTCATTGGTATTGAAAAGTTGACGATTTCACAGTGCATGGGGCATCTTTTAGGTCCACACTCCCGAAAGAAGCCAATAATTTTAGGCAGCTACTAGCAGCTAATAATCTATCACATGATGATGCATTATCCAATAGGCCTATACAAATAAACAAAAAAACAAATATTTTTTTATTTAATGTAGTTTGTAAATAAATAAAAAAAATTATTATATTAAAATAATATTTTAAAGATATTTATAAACATGAGGTTTTATTGTGTGATAAATTAAATAAATACCATAATATATAAGTTTTTTTAGTGAGTTTTCTCATACTATTATATCAATATTTATAATATAAAAAATATTGTATTTAACAATTAATCACTTAAAACTTAATATGTCGGTGAAATTATTTGTGTAATTAAATTTAATGGTTATGATTATTGAGATAAAATTAAATAATAATTATTCAATTTAATTTAAAATATAATTGTTTCATTAATAATCATTTAGTTTTACCCATAGTTATAATATTAATAATTAAATATTTTTTTTATAATGTTGTAAATCTATATAAATAGAGAAAAATATATACAAGATAAAAATATATATAATTTTTATTTTTAAAAATTTTTTAAAGTGTTTAATTAAATATTATCTTTTTAGAGACTCTTCACGCCTCTAAATTAACTATTTATTTATTATCGTCCGCAGACAGTTTGTCCAACACCTTCCACACATTTTGAGTTGATTTTCTTCCTCGTTTTCTCTATCTCCGCCAACACACCAGCATCGTGCAAATTCATATCATATATTTTCTTTACAAATGAGTACTTATTCATCAATCATCCCCTCATATAAATCATACCCATCACCATAATTAGGAAGCCGTATTTTAGCAAAGCAGAGAGAAAGAGAGCTCTCTCTCTGTAGGAATAGGATCCTTATTATTAAACATGGACAGTTTATTGTGGATTTTGTTAGCAATCTTCTTGTCCTGCAGTAGTACCATAATATTTCTGTACAGGAACAGCAGCTGGTTTAGTAATAGTATGATGACGATGGTGATGATGATGATCAAATCATCATCAATGTACAAAAAAACCTTACTTCCTTTAGGCGCTCTTGGATGGCCCTTTATCGGCGAAACCATCGACTTCGTTTCCTGTGCTTACTCAGACCGCCCTGAAAGCTTCATGGATAAACGTCGTCGCATGTAAGTATATATACACTGATAGTTGTTAACCCTGCATGCATGCGCGCGCGCGCGCGCGCGCGCACACACACACATATACATACATACATACATACATACATACATATATATATATATATATAGAGAGCGAGAGAGAGAGAGAGTTATTCTTTTGCTAACACTTGCATAATTAGCCCTGGATAGATATATATGTAATCCTAAATTCATTTTCTTCCTGTTTTTTTTGGGTACATGTATGTTGAACTTAGTTTTAGTAACTATATCTTTGCAGATGATTTTATTTGTGATTAGTGAGTAATGAATTTTATCATATATCATAATTAATGCTTAAGAAGAGGGTTATAATTACTATGATAATTACAAAATTAATTAACATGTATATGTAAATGTATTGCAGGTATGGGAAGGTGTTCAAGTCACATATATTTGGAAGTCCTACAATAGTATCAACAGATGCAGAAGTGAGCAAATTTATACTACAAAGTGATGCAAGGTTGTTCGTTCCTTCTTACCCGAAATCTCTCACTGAGTTGATGGGAAAATCTTCAATTTTGCTCATCAATGGGAGCTTACAAAGGAGAATTCATGGACTCATAGGTGCCTTCTTGAAGTCGCCTCATCTCAAAGCTCAAATCACTGGAGACATGCAAAGTTATGTTCAAGAATCAATGGAGAAATGGAGAGAAGACCACCCCATTTTCATACAAGATGAAACCAAGAATGTTAGTATTATCCTCCCTCATCACCCCCCTCTCTCTCAATCTTCTGTCTCTGTCTCTCCTTGTGTGAGAGTGCGGTGCGGTTTCGAAAGTTGAATTCTGTATCCTTGAAGTTTGAAATCTATCTCCAGTTTTCTTCTCTGAGTCACAGCTAAGATGTTTTTTTCCCTTTCTTTTTAGAGAAGAGTTCCGAGAGGCACAAGATAAAACAAAAGATGTCATGTCTCTTAACCCTATTTCTGGCATCTTTCATCTTCTTCCTAGTTTTCTTTTTCTTTTTCTTTTTACATGCTTTTATGAAAATTGAGAGAGATCCAAATTACATCACTACGACCTCCATGCAGTAACTCTCTCTCTCTCTAGTGAAATATATTAATGATTGATGTTCCAATTTTATCCGTGGCTTCTACTTAAGTTTTGAAATGATTTTGCTGGAAAGTAAAGACCAAGCTTAGTGGAGCATGGGGTTTGCATGAATCATATTGTCTGTAGTAGAAGAGACTCATGATCATAATTACGACATGTACACAGTAATTAATTTAATATCTCTAAAAGTTACCAAGGATTTATAAATGTCTCCAGATAGCCTTTCAAGTGTTGGTCAAGGCATTGATTAGTTTGGATCCTGGTGAAGAAATGGAGTTGCTAAAAAAACAGTTCCAAGAATTCATTGCAGGGCTCATGTCTTTACCTTTAAAAAACATTCCTGGAAGCCAACTTTATCGATCATTACAGGCAAGTTAGTAAATCAATCACACACACTTTCCTGAATAATTCACCTTTCTCTTAATTTGTTTGAATTATAGAGATAAAAAACATACAGGTGGTGAATAACAAGGAAATTTACTTTGGTTTTCATCAGGCAAAGAAGAAAATGGTGAAGTTAGTGCAAAAAATTATCCAATCTAAGAGAGATCATGGGATGATTTCAATGGTACCAAAAGATTTAGTGCAAGTGTTGCTTAACGATGCAAGCGAACATTTAACAGATGATTTGATAGCTGATAATATGATCGACATGATGATACCTGGTGAAGATTCAGTCCCAGTCCTTATGACTCTTGCCGTTAAATACCTTTCAGACTGCCCTCCTGCGCTACACCAGTTGACGGTATCTTCAATTTCCTACCTCTCTTCCATATGTAATTCTTGACTTAATTTCTTGTGATTAATTAGCAGCAAGCAAGATCAATTCATAGATAAAGTATTTCTATTAATTTTGTAAAATTTCCCATTTACTATTAACTTCTCACTCGTCTCTGCTTATTACTAGCAGAGCGTACTAGGTAGGGTTAGGTCATACTGACTGCACCAACCAACAACTGGAACCAACAGCACGTTCCTAGTATATAATCGACAAAACAAAAAAATATTCTTGAAGATCTTTTGATTAGATTTGCATGGATCTCTGGCAAGCTTATTTATTTATTTATCTTATATGTGAGAATATATAGAACTTAACACACATACAAATAACAAGAATATATATATGATGATGGTATATAATTGGTGCCCAGGAGGAGAACATGAAATTGAAAAGTCTCAAAGCTCAGCATGGGGAGCCAATGTGCTGGAGTGATTATTTATCTCTACCCTTTACACAAGCAGTGAGTACCATTTTGGATCCTCATTAGTTAATGGAAAAAGGAAATGAAAATGATAAAAAAGCTATATATATATATATAGTCATATTATACTGTTCAATATATTTCATGCATTCATATATATATATATATAGGTCGTATATATAAGTATGTGATTCCATGATCGTAATTTGAAGAAGAAAATCAACTTAGTTTTTTTTTTTTTTTTTTGAACAGGTGATTACAGAAACCCTAAGAATGGGGAACATTATAATTGGGGTGATGAGAAAGGCGATGAAGGACATAGAGATTAAAGGGTATTTGATACCCAAAGGATGGTGTGCTTTTGCATACTTCAGATCAGTTCATCTTGATGAAAACAACTATGAGTGGCCTTACCAATTCAATCCATGGAGGTGGCAAGTAAGAAATTAACTGCTTCTGTCGACCCTTTTCGAGCTAATTTGTTGTTTTTTAGGGTTCTTAGGCATTAACTTATGGGTGGAAGACTGTCACATCACAGGACAAGGATATGAGCAAAAGTAGCTTCACTCCATTTGGAGGAGGACAAAGATTATGCCCTGGACTTGACTTGGCCAGGCTGGAAGCTTCAATCTTCTTGCACCACTTTGTCACCCAGTTTAGGTAATTGGTTCCTTGCTTCTTCTTTTTTTCCCTTTTTCTTTTATATGTATATAGTCTCACGAAGTCCCTATATAAGCATGCCAATTTTCTTGCTGTTTTTTAGATGTCAATTAATATGATAAATGGGGAGATAAGAAAATTAACACAACTAAGAAAATCATATAAAATTATTTTAGCATCGGCCAACATATGGAGTGACACATTCTTTATAGATAAAAATAAAAAAGTAATTCTTTCCATAATTAATTTAAAATTTTAGAAATATTTTCCACAATGAATTAGTAGTCGACACATCAAAAGCATCACATGATTTATAGATGAAACTAGATAACTAGTTCACACTATGATATAGGTCAGAATAAAAATTATTTTATAGTAAAAAAAATATCTAGACTGTGAGAAATTATTTTATAGTTATTAAGTGCAATATAGTGGATCAATTGAAACCTCTCAGTCTGATTCTTTATCTAATCAGGCTTCAAATCAAATAGTTTAGGAGTTGCACCAACATGACCTAGTCGATTTGATGAGTTTAAAGGTAATTTGGATATTTGGTAAAAATATGGTTTAAATTTAAAAAAAAAAATTCAAAATGACATTATTTTTTAAAAATTAAAATGATGATTTATTAGATCAATCAGGGTTAACCCATATTAATTTAAAAAACATGCGACTTGGACTCTATTGGATTAAATTAATTTGTTTTGTTTTGTTTTGTTTTGCCAAACTATTTTTTATTTAATTCTATAATAAAAAAAATAGAATCTCAAAACATCAAGCACCAACACAATGCCAAGATATTTATTTGAAATTATGATAATCATATAAAAAGTAAACCGAAATAAATTATAAAACTCAATTCTTAAAATGCTATTTTTTTTCTAATGGAAAAATGAAAAGATGTTATTTATAGTTTATTAAATAAATTAAAAAATATATGAATAGGTAAATAAAATATAATTGTTAACATTAATTACATATTATAATGGAAAGTTAATCTTCATAATATAAATAAAAGTCTACATTTGCAAATGTTTTACATTAACTATCTTTTTTTTATAAAAAAATATGTTTTCATTTCATTTTATTCATTAGATAATTGTGGTTGATAATAAAAAAAAATAATTTTCTTTTCTTTTTATGAAAACTTTATACAAATACAACAATGAAAATGGAAACTTTGGTTTTTTTAATTAATTGATCATTAATTTGTGTATAAAAAGCTAAAATTAAAAGGAAAAAAAAAATCAAGGATAAGAAAAAAAAATAAAAATTCAGGCGCCTGCTGTGAATTTCTATAATCTTTTACAGAGTATAAATTCTTTTCGAAAGTTGCCTTGCTCATCATAGACTGCATATTTTCTTTTACTATTATTAAAATGAACAAAGACAAATCATGACAAGAAACACCCACCTTTCTGCCAACTTTTAATTGGCTTTTTATTCGTTCCCATGTGATGCTTTCAATTACCTTATATTTTAGCCATATAAATAAGGAAAACTTATCACAAAGGAAATTATAATTTTTCATATGAAAATTTTTATGGTATTTAGCGGCTAATTAATAATATTCTATTAGCTATTTTTAGAATCCATTTTAAAGAAAAGCAGATACAAAAAAAAGAGTGAAAAAATAAAATGCTTGACCATAAAAAATGATAAGAACATCTCTAAGTAAGATTTCTTTATTCTTTATGTATATATATTTTTTGTAAACACTACTTAATTATGTAAACTCTACATAATTTCTCTTTATCATAATTTGTTTTATACTAATTCATATTTAAATTTTAAAAAAGAGCTTAAAAAAAATCGCTAAATGCATTGTAAACACAATCTTTGATAGATTTGTTAGATATGTCCTCGTGGTGGTAGTGATTGGTCAAATGTTGATTTTGTGGAATTATATACAATACATGGCCTATTACATAAAGGCATCACATTATTTATGATCCTAAGCCAATATGCTATGGTCAAATCAGTGCCTAAGTATGCCGACAATTAATTATATTGATGTAATTTAGACCAAAAACCCTAGCAGCTAATTTGTCGTCTTCTAGAGGTTTTATCCTAGACTAGACATTCCCTAGAGTAATATTTTCTCTACCTTGGAAAAAACAGAATTGTTGTCGGTCTAACCTAGTCTTAACTTTGACTGCCTTTAGCACTGATAAGCTTTGATTAATGCGAAAGATTTATAAGGTTCACAACTATAGGTTAAATTAATTTCTCTTTTGTTGACCTGAAGATGGGTGGCTGAGGACGATACTGTTGTAAATTTCCCTACCGTGAGAATGAAGAGAAGAATGCCGATTTGGGTCAAAAGGAGAGGAGAAAATTAAGCAGACATCATGGGCAAGAAAAAGTTTCAAAGAAACTTGGCAAAGATACAAAACCCAGCTCGAAAAGACTAGAGAAAGGAAGGGAAAGAATGCATGCCGTGAGGGACATCAACAATCTCACTTAATTTATCCTTCTTTTTGTAGGTATTGCAATTATGGACATTTAGAAAACTGGAGAATGGTTTTTTTTTTTAAATTCTGGTTGGGTCCCAAAATATGTAATATTTTTTATATTAAGGTCATTAGTTCTTCCTTTTATTCTCCCTTATCTCCGTTTTTTACCAAGTCAACATCATGTACAAAAGAGGTCTCTAGGTTAGTGGGTCTAGACAATGATTGTGTCCACGGGTTCTTTGTAAGAACAATAGCTTGTCAATTTAACTCCGCGACAACTTTAGGGTAGGTCTATTTTAATATCAGCAATATACATTTTGAATATGAATCATAGTTGGAAATGCATAATCTTTAATGGGCTACGTCCATCACCTTTCAATAAGTAAGTTTAATTGCCTAATAAACAAAGACATATATCAGGCCCTGAAAAACACACGCAGCAAAACAAAAGAGGGCTTGACCAGTGTACGGTCCAAGAGGTTAAAACCTCCTCGACTGCATTAAACCTCCAAACTAATAAAAACTTCATAAAGGAATACTTTATATGTATAAACATTCATTAATAAGACACCTTAATCCAAATGCAAATATAAATCATAATTTTAAGCCGATAGTAAACTCCACATAAAATTTATATATCATAATCCTAACACAAAAATCACAATAAAAAATCTATAATAAGATGAATAACATTTAAATCATGTGAGGTATAACTCAACTGGTTAGGTCATGAGTTTGCTCTCTAGAAGTCACTAGTTCAAGTCCCACAAATCTCAAGGCTACTAGAGACTTACATGGTTGTTAACTTCAAGATTCGTGGGATTAGTTGAGGTATGCGCAAGCTAACCTTAACATCCAAGTTAATAATAATAAAAACTTTAATAATAAATCTCCACATGATGGTCCCACTATCCATCATGATTGACTAATCGTTGTGTAAATTGCATAACAGGTCAAGTTGCATCAACATATTTGTTCTTTATTTGCTACTATTAATTTTGGATCAATTAATATAATAAACTTAAAATTAGAATATTGGGTCACAATAACTTTGTTTCATTGAATTCATATATGTTTCAACTCATGTCTTCGTATCGTTCATATTTCGCACGAAATTGTTTGCTACTTGAGATTTTATAATCATGGTTTTGTATTTGCTTGTTTTCATATTTTAACTCTTAAGTCAATATATTAATTTTGTATATCGCTACTAAGTTGTTCTCTTTGATTTTGTTTAATTTATTTCTTAAAGAGCCAAAAAAGTGAGGATGAATGGAAAAGGCAAAGGTGAGCATATTAGAGTGAAAAAATATATTTATGTGAAACATGAGTGGTGTGAGGATATATTTTTCTTGTTATTAATATATTTTTTAAATTCAAACAATGTCAAAAGTGATACATCATCACCAAGGAAGAGGGGCAATCAAGCTTTTAGGTTTCAAGCACTAGAACAATAATTAGAGTGGATGAATTTGATATTTCATGAGGTGAGAGACCAAATGGAAAGGAAAGAGATTGTGATTACGAGTTTTCAAGATGGGTCAGGTAGAAGGGGCTCCAATTATAGAAGGCCCAAAAGGCATGTTAATGCCATTTTTTACAAGTTTATTAATGAGGATGTAGATGAGGACTATGATAATTTATCCATGGGTCATTAAGATAGGTTTTGGTAGCCTAGAAACCAAGGATTGACGGTTTATGACATGAAGGCCAATTCATCCATAAAGGTGGTTTTTGAGACTTTGGGTATCATAATGGATTGGATGGGGATTTGGAAAATATCAAGATGAAATTCCAGCATTCCAATGTAAAATCGACCTTAAAGCATATTTAGAGTGGTAAAAGAAGGTTGAATAGATTTTTAATTGCCATAACTACTTGGAAGATAAAAAGGTAAAACACTACACCATAAAACAGTTTTACCGAAGGATTCATTCCGTCAATGTAAGACACAAAAATCATCGGTTTACTAACGAAATGCTTCTGTCGGAATATTGATTGTCGGTATTTCCACTATTCGTCGCTGATTCTGTCGGAAATAAAAAAACCAAACACTGATAGTCTTACAGACAGGGGAAGCGCACCAAAAAAAATATTTCTCGCGAGAACTTTACCGACATATATGATTCGTCTGTATTTTCAACGGTAAATCACGACGGGATAGCCGTTGGTTATTATGGCATGGGCGGTAAATATTTCAGAACTCTCTATACAATACTGATGTATATATTCCGTTGGTAATATCAACGGTAAACACCGACATAATATATTCGTCGGTGACTGTGGAATGGGTGGTAATTATTTTGCAACTTTCAATAAAATACCGACGGCTCAGTTTTGTCTGTAAGACTATTGGTATTTATTTAAAAAATATATTTTTTAATTATTTATTAATAGTAAAAAAAAATAATTAACCAAATAAAATTGTATTAAACATTAAAAATATAAAAATAACATTAAATAATATTCATCCAAATATTCATCACAAAATTAATGTGTTTTTTTAAAAAATTAAACTAGATTAACGGCTGAGCTGGAGGAGGAGAAGGAAGAGGCCGGTTGTTCCTGGAACCGTATGGTTAAAAAGGGGCTGCACATATATCATCACCCATTATTGATCTAATGTCAATGACCATTTGACGAAGCTGATCATAATTCATCGAGAGTCATTCATATTGTTGTTTCAAGGCTATGAACTCCTCAAACTTGGTGCTCGATACTGATGGAGAGCTCCCAACAATTGAGAGTTTGAAACACTACCGGCCGCCCGCAAGTTTTCGATCATAGTGTTGGAGATCCCGTAGACTCGATTTTTATCGATTCCACCAGAGGATCCTACCTCCATCCATAAATTTAGATGGGTCGAAGGATCGTCCTCATAACTCTCCCTTAACCGGCTATTACAGGTCTTTTTTTTTTTTTTTTTAAAACAAATCATCATATTCAATTCAAGAAAATAATAACTTACAAAATAAAATGATTGAACGCACATGCCACAAAGTGTTGAGCACGGTTGTCCATGAACTGTTGCACTCTATTTTGGCGGTCTTGACTCCACACATGCGTCTCTACAAATAGCTCCATTGGACTCGGCACACATCCAAGAGACGTAGCCTGTAAGGAGAAAAAAAGTTACAAGTTTAATATATTTATAAGTAACAATAAATTAATTAACGATATATTTCATTTAAATTAATCTTATCATCCGCTTCGCATGTGCACTGAATATGATAGAGCCACCGGTGTGCGTGGTCACCGAACCATGAATTTGCCGGTTCCGGTTGTTGGCACCAGACTATGAGAGTCCATATATCCCCCAAGATGAATGGTGGTTTGAATCCTGCCAAACCACCATCTTATTCGAGCCTTCTAGATCGTTATCTCTTGTATATTTTTTTGTTTTTTTTTGTGTGTCATACCAAAAATCATGCAACCTACTTTCATAGTAGAAAATTAGAATTTAGAACATAAAATTATAAAACAAAAATTTATATTATTTTCATTGTTACCTAGTTGGCACGCGATTCTCCCATACCCTCCTCACAACATTGTTGTTCGCGCTATCCCACTCAAATTTGTGTTATGTATAAATAATTCATTTAAAATAAAAATAGTATAAGATATAAAATTATAAAAATAATTTATTAAAAATAAACTGAAAATTAGAAGTTAAGACCTACCTGAATTCGTCGAAACCATGCATCAATATTATGTCTCCACTTAGGATGTCTGAAAACCTGACTCCATTGAAATAATGAAATCTCCGTTGATGATTTAAATGCCAATGTTATTTTTCGGGTAGTCTCAATGTTTGTGAACCTGAAATTAAAGAAAATTAATAAAATATTCATTAGTTGTTTATAAATTATGTTATAAGTAAAAAAAAAAAAACTAAACAAACTGACATTAAAAGGTCATCCTTTTATTGTGCCTGGTACTTACGAGTGAATTGACACCGCTGTAAAAGCACACTGTCTCTGCACTATGAAACCGCACTAGAAGAGGCAGCATCACAAGTTGGCGCATGTGCCTCTTCGTGATCAGCACATAAAGATAAGTCATCCTCGCTGCTAGAATAACTAGCTACAACTATTTGCTGACGACGTCCTGTTGATTTTATTCTACGCATCTACACAAATTTATATGAATAATTACATAATTAACTTTGATTATTTTGAAAAAATTTCAATAGCACCTCCCCAACACTAGAGACTATCCACAGTTTTCAAACCAACAAATCTTTACAATAACCACAAATCAATTGACTCCATTGAAAAATCTTATATACAACCTAACATCTATAGAAATTTAATATCTATATATTTTCAATTAACATCTATAGAAATGCATAAATGACAATTAAAATTAATTGAAATAATAAAAAACATAACAATCAATAATATAATAAAATTGAGATAAAATAATGAAATTTAATTCTTCATTTCCAATTACCATTTCCATGGAAAATTCATTAATAACAATTAAAAGAGACTAAATTCTCAAATAATTATTACAATACAAACAATTAAATAATTAAATTTTCATTCTACACATCTACACAAATTTATACGAATAATTAAATTTAATTATTTAAAAACAATTCGCTAGTACCTCCCCTATATTAGAGACTACCCACATATTTCATACCTATGAATATTGATAATATCCACAAGCCAATTTTCATTCTACACATCTACACAAATTTATATGAATAATTACACAAATATTACAAAATCTACTCTATACAACCTAACATCTATAGAAATTCAACATCTATATATTTTCAACTAATATCTATACAAATTCATAAATAACAATTAAAATTAATCGAAATAATAAAAAAATGTAACAAGCAATAATATAATAATTAAGATAAACTAATTCAATTTAATTATACATTTCAATTAACATTTTAAAGGTAAATTCAACAATAACAATTCAAATTCAACAAAATTTTCAATTATTATGGAAATACAAACAATAAAATAAATTGAACAACTAAAAAGAAAAAAACTAAAGACTTTAGGAATGAAAAATGTTTATCTTAATAGTGTGTTGATTTCAAGATTTTATCTATAGACAATGCACAAAACAAAGAACACCACAAAAATAATCATAATTAAAATAAAAAAGTAAAAAAATACAAAGATAAAAGAAAGGAGAATCATACCTTTTAATATGTTGAAAACTACAATCAAAACAATAAAAATACAATGAGAAACGCAAAGGATTTGCAGGACAAGATGAGAAGATGAATGAGAGGAGTCGAGAAAAAATGAATCGCGGAGGGGCGGTCGGTTTTATACTGCAGTTTTACCGACGGAATTACCGACAGAACATATAATAATATTTTTTTGGGCGGTGGTATTAAATTCCCGTCGGTATTTTTTTAAAATTTGGCACTAAAATTTTGAAAATCCCTCCAGATTTTTTGAAGTCCGTCGGCATATTCGTTAGTAAAAAGGTGTCAGAGCACGGGCATATTGGATTAGCTGTGTCCGTTAATGATCCTGTCGGTAACTGTATCGACTGACCAGGCAGTTTGATAGTTGCACATATTGGAATGTGCAACATCCGACAGTGATTTTGTCGGTAAATGCGTTGGTGATTATGGCAGGGACTGTAATTTTTTTGTAACTCTCCGTAAAATACCAACAGGACATGTTGTCGGTATAGTCATCGGTGATTGTGGCAAAATGTTGTAATTGTTTTTGCAACTCTCGGTAAAATATTGACGGGAGACAATCCGTCGGTGTTTGTGTCAAGCTTTTACATGTTTTGTTTGTATTGTTTGTCTATCCTCCTGCACAAACGCTTAAATTGCAAACTTGCAGCATACACAGTACAATAACAAGAGCAAACAATTATAAAATAAATATTTCATGTTCCAAAATATCATCCATAATATTACATTATAAAAAAAAAGGCTTTAGAGCATATTTAGTCAAAATTTCCATCTGCATCAACATCAACAAGACTATCATCGAAAACACGAAAATTTGAATTTTCTTCTAAGTCAATCGAATGAGCAACTCGATATGGTTCAACTAACCCACTAGCTTAAAAAACTTCATCCATCACACTTCTTCTAAGGCTTTAGAGCATATTTAGTCAAAAACTTCTTCATTCTCATCCTGAACAACCTCGACACGACCCTTGGGTTTGGTTTTTAAAATGGATAACCAATCAACTCTTGATCGGTCCTTTCTAAAGGAAGGGGTGTATGTGTAATAAACTTGTTGGTATTGCTTTGCAAAAACAAAGACATCGTTTACATTGCGGAGTCTAGCTTTTGAGTTGATTTCAACGAGACTATAGTGAGGATCTATTCCGATTCCCCTGTCAGTTGTGTCATACCAATATCATTTGAATAAAAACACTCTACTCAGCTCGCTATGATATTGCAGTTCGATGATCTCTTCTAATCTACCATAGTAGGCAACTTCAAACTCACTAGAAGTCAATCCTTTAATACAAACACCGTTGTTGTATGTCTTTCTTCTATGCTCGTATTCTTCAGTATGAAAGACATATCCATTGACAAAATACCCATTATAGCACTTGACTTTTCTTTCAAGGCCCAAGCTTAGTAAAGACAGTGAAATAACAGCACTACCTCCCATTTGATAAACCTTGTATATCAAATACAACAATAATCAATAAATGAATATTCTGTAATATTGATGTATAGTTAATTACCTTACAAGAGATAATGAGTTTGTGATATGACTTGCATGTGTTCTAAACTATGTGACAAATTGTTTATCTTGTAATTGAAAGATTTGGGATTCAATCAGTTGTGATTTATTGGACAATAAATATTATCAATATTGCCTACAAGAGTTTATGATATCACAATATATAAATAGTACACTTTTGACAAAGTTTAAGTAAAACATCTACTTAATTAATAAAAGATCTCAGCTCATCACAGTTAAATAAGACATAATTGTATGCTTGTCTGAACTCTATTTCAGACAAATATCTTCCCCTTACGGTATTTTTAAGTGTGGGTCATTCAGGATTGAAGAATATTGACAAGTTCTCACTTGAAGGCACTTCACCACCATCATCATGTCGTGGAACACGGTTGATTCTCATTCTCAAATGAGATTCGAAATAGTATGAGATAAATATTAAGATCTTCTCAACAATATAGGCCTCACATATTGATGCCTCAACATACAACTTGTTCTTATTCTTTTTTTTTAAGATTGAACAAGTACTTGCATATATAGAATTAAACAAAAATTATCAATTAAAAAAATGAAAAAAAATGTTTAATTATAAATTACATTGCAACTGTGATATCTAACCTCTCAAATGGATACATCCATCTATACTGGACCGATCCTCCAACTTTTACTTCAAACGATAAATATACGTGTAGATGCTCCACTGAGTCAAAAAATAATGTAGGGAATATCATCTCAAGTTTGCATATTGTCTTGATGATATTCATTTCAAGCCTTTCAATGTGATCAACATTCAACTTGATGAAGCATATATCTCTGAAGAAATGACTGGTCTCCATAGGTGCATCTTATATCCCCTTTAACAACAAATCATGAAAAGCTAATGGGATGAGTGTTTGCATAAACACATGGTAGTCATGACTATTCATTTCATATAATCTACATTCCTCTATATTAACAAGCCTTGATATGTTCGAGGCATGTCCATCAGGAAAACACAGACTCTTAAGTCATTTGTAGATTAGTAGTTGCGTGTTTTTCTCTAACACGAAGTTTGCTCTTGGTTTTGTGACCCATGATCCATCACAAACCAACTCTATATTTTTACGGTTACAGAACAACGCTAAATCCAATCTAGCCTTGATGTTGTCATTTGTCTTCCCCTTCACATCCATGATGGTGTTGAAAATGTTCTCAAACATGTTCTTTTCAATATGCATGACGTCAAGGTTATGGTGCAGAATATTGGTCTTCCAATAAAGAAGCTCTTAAAAGATACTTCGTTTTACCCAATTATGGGTCAAACCAAAACCAAGAAACTTCTGCTTACCTGATTGGAGACCAAACACAATGTTACCGTACTCTGATACAATATTATGCAATTCTTCACCAGAAAGACGCAGGGGTGCAACATCTTTTTCAACTCTGCCAACAAAGAAATCCTTTTTTGCTCTTTCTGTATCTGTGATTCAGTGGCAAGAAACGATGGTGACAGTCAAAATTAAAAGCTTTACCCTCGTTTGTTAGCGTGAATGCCTTGTTGTTTTCCATACAGTGTGGACATGCTAGTTTTCCATACGTGCTCTAACCAAAAACCATTTCATAAGCTGGGAAATCATTGATTGTCCACATCAAAGCCACTTTCATAATAAAATTTTGTTTCCTCGAGATATCATAAGTCAAAGCTCCAGAGGACCATAACTGCATCAACTCATCAATCAACGGTTGGAGACAAACATCTATATTCTGCCCCAAACTGCTCAGACCTGGTATGACTATAGATAAAAACATGAACTCTGGCCTCATACACATCCCCGATGACAAGTTATAAACCGTCAGTATGACGGGCCAATAAGAATAAAGAGCAGCAAATGACCTGAATTGGTTAAATTCATCTGTACACAACCTAAGACCCATGTTCCTTGATTCAGCTGAAAACTGAGGATGCACATTGTTAAAGTGTTTCCATGATTCGCTGTTAAAAGGATGCACCATCACTCCATCAACCACATGATATGATTGGTGCCATGTCATGTGCTCAGCAGTCCTTAGTGACATGAATAACCTCTACAGTCTATGTGTGATTGGGAAGTATCTAAGTTTTTTGGGGGGTAAGTTTGAACTTTTAGGGGGAGGAACATAGAAGCAAGAGAGAACCCTAAGAAGCATAAATTTTTCTTCTCCCTCACTAGAAGAGCCGCCGCCTCGCCCCCTCTAATTTGTTCTTTCTTTTTTTTTCCTCGGGCAATCTCCTTCCCCTTCTCCGGTAACCACTCTCCCCTTCACCAGACTTCTCCTCTCAACACCCCCGTCTCAGCCCCACAGACCACCTCCCAGCCTCTCTTCCCGGGCAGCTTATTTTTCTCTTCCAACCACCACCCTTTATTTTCCCCTCATCCCTCTCTTGGTTGCAGCCAAAATAGAACAACCCTGGTCTCCCGACCTCCAGTAGCGGCAGTCTTTGCCCACAACCGAAGAACCCAGCGGCGGCCGAATAGCAACAGCCAGCAACCTTTTTATATCCTTCATCCAGCATCGCCGACCGGATAGCTACGCCCATCTCCACCGCGGCTTCAGCAGCCACGGATGACATCCGCCGGATCTGAAGAAGGAGAAGATTGAGAACAAACCTACCATCTGAATAAGAAGGAGAAAATGGCAAACCGAGAGAAAATAGATCTAAACAAAGATTAAAATCGACTGGCTTATGTGTCTTTTTTCTTATATAGGTGATGGTGGGTGTCACCTCCAGCGAGGAAAGGAAGAAGAGAAGACAGATCCCCCCATTGCCTGGATTTTCCTATGGCAGCACGTGAACCCACGAGCCGCTAGTGACGGTGGCACGTGGGAAAGACACCGCCACTGTTCCCGCCCTTAAAACCTTGCTTAATACTGTTTCAAAGGACATCCCTGTAATTTCATAATTTTTTAGGGCTATTTTTGTAATTTTAAAATTTTTTAATGTATTTTTTTGTTTAGTTTTGACTTTTTATAATTTGTAGTATGGATGTAACAAGAAAAGAAAAGAAAAGAAAAGTAAAAAAAAAAAGTATAGTGAAAGTGAATGTGTAGTTTGTATTTTGTTTATGAATGTTTTTTTTATGATAAAATTGCAAGAATAAAAAAGAATTTAATATTTTGATTTGCTTACGGATAAAGAATTGTAAACTTACACGTAAGTTGTATTTCTAATATTCAATAAAAAGATAAAATTTTTAAAACTTCTTTAACACATCAAAGCCACGAAGCAGCTTGCCTTAGGTAGGGTGCGTTAAGGGTGTTAATACCTTCCCTAACCATAACCAGTCCCTTACCCGTGAATCTCTGACAAGACCAATACATCTGGGTTTCCTTGTAGCCCTCAATTAAATATCAAGTGGCTACTCTAACGAACCAATCAAATCAAACGAGAAGTGAAAAATCACCAAGCCGATGCAATGCGGATTGACGTGCAACAATAATTATGATAAAATTTATGGTACTACCCTTGTTAGAAAATTGAGTATGAACATTGTTAAACATCATAAACCTTATAGATTACACTGATTGAATGAATATGATGATGTTAAGGTTAGAAAGCAAGTCTTGGTATTGTTTTTTATTTAAAGGTATTCTATTGAAATGTTGTGTGATGTGGTTCTTATGCATGCAAGTTACTTGTTATTGGTTCGCCTATGACAATTCAATAGGAAAGCAATGCATGATGATTTTAGGAATTGGTATTCTATTGTAAGAGATGGCAAAACTATCACACTTGTACCATTATCACCCAAACAAGTTTATGAATATCAAATGAAATTAAAAAAGCAAAGTGAAGTCGTGGGGAAAGAAAATACAAGTGCGGAACATGGTGAGAGAAGACAATTAGATTTGGTCATTAATGAAACAAATATGAATTTGGTTGAGAGTGAAGGTAAAATAAAAGGAGAAACGAAAGTAAAGGTGAGAAAGAGGATAGTGTGGAAAAATTAAAGAAACAAACAAATCTTTATGCAAGAGAGGGCGAGGTTAAAAATGTTTTTTATTATAGCAAACCAAGAATTGTACTTGTATATAAAGACATTTATTTCAACACTAATGAACTTGATCCTTGTATTCTTAGTATGGCTATTTCTTTACTGTAGGAATTTGATAATGTGTTTCCGAAGGTATTCCTAGTGGTTTGTCATCGATAAAGGAAATTAAACATCAAGTTGATTTTGTACTCGAAGTTGTAGTTCCTAATAGACTAGCCTACCAAAGTAATCCTGAGGAGATAAAGGAACTTCAAGGGCATGTAGAGGAGTTGATGTTAAAGTATTACATATGAGAGAGCATAAGTTAATGTGCTATTCTAGTATTACTGGTACCTAAAAATGATGGAACTTTGAAGATGTATGTTGATTATCATGCTATGAATAATATGACAATAAAGAATAGACATCAAATTACTAAGCTTGATTATATGTTAGATTAATTATATAGATCTTATGTATTTTTTTAAAATTAATTTGAAAATTGGATATCATGAAATTAGGATGAAAGAAGATGATGAATGGAAAATTGTATGTAGAGCTAAGTATGGTTTATATGAATGGTTAGTTATGTCTTTTGGACTTACTAATGCACCTGGTACTTTTACGAGATTGATGAATCATGTATTGTATGCATTTATAGGAAAATTAGTAGTTGTGTATTTTGATGATATTCTAATCTATGAAAAGAGTTTAAATAAGCATGATGAACATTTATATAATGTACTTGATGTGTTGCATAAAGAATCATTGTATGCTAATTTGAAGAAAAGTACTTTTCGCGTGAAGAAAATCATGTTTTTTTCTTATGTTGTTAGTGGATAAGGTATTAAGATAGATGAGGAAAATGTTAAGGTTATCTAAGAATGGCCTATACCTAAATGGATCACCGAGGTAAAAAGCTTTTTTGGTTTAGCTAGTTTTTATAGGAATTTTGTCAAGGATTTTAATACTTTAGTCGCACATTTAATTAAGATTGTTAAAGAGTCAATTGGTTTTAAATGAGGAATTGAACAAGATAATGCATTTAACCTATTAAAAAAAAAACATACATGGTTAAATTATTAGGATTTGAGTATGTGAATGATAGTGATTTTGCAAATGTAGTTTAAGCATGTGAAAATTCAGCTTTTTAAAAGTTCTATAAGCTTGACATGCAATGAAAGTTGCTTTTCCCTAGATGAACTTAAGAAACAAAGGAAATGCAAGGAAAGAGGTAGTTAACCCGTCATATGAAGTAAATAAACCCGTCACAGAGAAAGAGACCAATGAGTTCCTGAAACTGATGAAACATAATGAATTTAGTGTCGTTGAGCAGTTTAAGAAAGCTTTTTGCAATAATATTATTGCTATCATTGATTTTGAGCTCTAATCCATATAGGAAAGCTCTACAAAATGTTCTAAACGAAGCTTATATGCCTCAAGATACTAATAAAGAAACCATAGAGCACTTGGTAGGCATAATCTAAGCCTTAAATTATTTGTACTTCACCAAAGATGAATTGGATCTCAATAGCACAAAGTAAAACAAACTGTTATACATCATAGTATGATGCAGAGATGTCCTGATAGGCAAAGTATTGATCAACAATGGTTCGGTATTGAACGTGCTACCAAGACACATGGTAAGAGAGATGTTTATCGATGAATCACACATAAAGCCAAGTACCATGATGGAAAGGTTGTATGATAGCTTGCCAAGGAAAATAATTGAGACCCTAGAAGTGGAGTTGTATATAGAGTCGTCAGTGTTCTTATTGACATTACAAGTGATGAATATCCATCCTTCCTATAGTATATTATGAGGAAGACCTTGGATCCACGTGGCTAGAGTGGTAGCTTCCTCGTTATATTAGTGCTTGAAATACATCATAAATGGGATGTCGATAAATGTCAAGGCTAAAGAAATAGTTTCTATGATAAGGAATGTGGTTACAACATTCATCAAGGTAGAAGACTACAGGGACAGGAATATTCACGCTTTTGAAATCATGAATGTTGAGTAGTTTCTCGAGAACACAATGTTGAGAAGGCCAAATATATCAAAAGTAGCCCCGTTCATGGTCTGGTTTTAACCTAAAAATTCAACCTAACCAGAAAATAATATTCCTTGTTAATATAACTCGGACCGAACTGAGAACTGGTTCAAACCGAACTGATTTTGTTTGGTTCGGGTTGGTTTTTTAGCATTAAAACCCAGAAAAACAGTAAACCAATTAAATAAGCTTGTTTTTGTTGTTGCCATTGTTGTAAGTTGACAATGAAATAAACTGAGATCTCGGATTATTATCTTTAACATTAGATGATAGGATGAACCAAAGTTGAGAGATGAACCAAAATTGAGAGACATACTTAGATTTACAAAAGCACTTCTTATCTACTGTACATGCCAAACTCAAGCATGAAAAGAAAGTTGAGAAACATAAGAAGCTTAAAGCCCAAGATGCTGAAAAGAAGCAAGCTCTTGAGCTCGGTGAGGAGGTTAGGTCCCTAATTGAAATATCACATTAGGGATTTTGTTCCTTTTTAATAAGAATTGATTCAATGTGGTATGGTGTGGTGTGATTATTGTGCAGCTTTCTTCAAGGCAGATTCCACGCACCATTGAAAATACTAGAGAGAATGACGAGACTGAATGCAAGCCTAACAACAAGGAGGAACTAAGTCATAGCTCATTTTCTGTGATTGAATCAACTATTTCTACTAATGGCCAAAATAACAAATGCTTTTTGTAGCTGATGCGTTAATTCTCTTAGTTTATAACTATTCGCTAGCAATGATGATGGAAAGGGGGAAGGGAGGGGGGCTGGAAAAAAGGAAAGGGATAAAATGATTTAGGGTTAAGGTCTCTAAGGATGTTTCTTTTTATACCTTTTTTAAAGTTATTTAGATTCAATTAAATTGGTTTGGTTTGGTCTGGTTCAATTGGTTTAAGCTTTTTGAAACCAGAACCGAACCGGGTGGTTTTTTTATTTTTTAATCGATTTATTCAGTTTTTTCTATCAGTTTATTTTTTTATTTAATTTTTTCTTAGTTTTTTCAGTTTAATCGGTTTGGTTTTTTAAACA
Source organism: Populus tomentosa (assembly GCA_018804465.1). Lineage (NCBI taxonomy): Eukaryota > Viridiplantae > Streptophyta > Magnoliopsida > Malpighiales > Salicaceae > Populus > Populus tomentosa. Next base: position 82,463 of record JAAWWB010002323.1, read on the forward strand.
CCCCTAATCAGAAGCAACAAGAATTATAATTAACTGCTTTCTAAAACATGGGATTCCCTTCCAATTTGATCTTGACACTTCAATGAAAGAATGAGTTTATTTAATGAAATTAAAATGTGCTAACCAGAGATTTGAGCTAGGATATAAGCCTAAGAAGGATTACTATAACCAAATTTCTAGGATAAAAAGGAAGCAATATTGGTGAAAATCAAGGGAAGAGAGCTAGAAGAAGAAGAGTTGACAATCCCATCACTCCGAACAACCTTCCTAGGACCTACTAACGTGATTAGATCTCATGATGAAAGGTTGAAGATAACTGACCTCTAAATCAACACTTTAGAATATGAGAATAAAGAATAGGTTCAAGAGATGAAGGTCAAAATAAAGGATGAGATGCTGTCTAATTTGTATGTTGACACCGTCAATGAAATTCTTGCAAAAGCCTTTATAAAGAAGCTGGTTGATAGGGAAGTGTACTAAAATTAGAAAATAGAGATTGTTCATGTGGTGTTCAAAGAGTAATTGTTTTTATTTGACCTGCTTGCTAAGACGTTTTGTCTTGTTGTGATGTACTTTGTTACTTTGTTTTACCTTTTCTAATCTTGTTGGTGATCTGACTCATAATGCCATAAGATTCTCTTTGTCAACGAGCCTTTTATTTTAATGAGATCATGCATTTCATATGCTTAAAATGTGTCTTGTTTTCTTTTATCTTTCCATGCAAATACACACTTACATAAGAAATCTTGGAAACCTACCAAGAAAGAAATAGAAGTAATAAATTTAGGTATAGGACAAGATAAGAAATAATTAAAGATTGGTACTCTTATTAGGACTGAGGAAAGGGATGGTTTAGTCTTCTTATTGCAAAAGTATATGGGACATCTTTGATTGGAATTATGTAGACATGTTTGGATTGGATACTAACATCATGGTGCATTGGACCCTTGATGGAAGGAAGTAAGCCAGACAAATAAAAGACAAGATGAATGTTCTTAGATATGCTACTCAAGGTAAAGACGGAAATCTAGAAATAGTGGGATGTAAGATTCTTAGACGTACTCAATTATCCTTAATGAGTGGCAATATAGTCGTAGTTACTAAGAAATATGGCAAGACCATGGTATGCATGGATTATATAAATGCCTTAGTTGTCAATGTTATAAAAAGTGACACACACTCATTTATGAATAGGTTTTTAAGGTACAATCAGATTAGAATGGCTGAACAAAAAGGGAAAAAAAATACCAATGTCACACCTTGGTGAACCTTCTACTACAAGTTAGTGCCATTTGATTGAAAAATACTGAGACCACTTATCAAAGGGCAATGGTCACTTTATTCCATGATATGATGCATCGAGAAGTGGAGATATATGTGGATGACATGCTTGCTAAATTAAAAAAGGAAGAAGATCATGTGCAAGTATTTAGAAAGTTGTTTGAGAGGTTACAAAAGTTTCAATTAAGGTTGAATCCTGCAAAGTGTTCATTTGGGGTAAAAATGAGAAATTTGGTGGGCTTCATAGTGAGTAGTCAATGAACAAAAGTTGACCTAGACAAGGTAAAGGAAATTTAGGAAATGCTAATGCTTAAATCAAAGAAAGAAGTAAGAAGTTTTCTTGGGTATTTGAATTACATAGCCTGATTCATATCCCAGCATATAGTGACTTGCGAGCTAATATTTCAATTATTTAGAAAGAAAAATCATGGGGTGTGGGATAGTGATTGCCAAGAAGCTTTTGACCAAATTAAGAGGTATTTACAGAACCCGTATCTGATAACCCCTTTATGCTAGGAAGACTTCTAATTTTACACTTGACGGTGATAGAAACATCTATAGGATGCATGTTAGGCTAGCATAATGAACCGAGAAGGAAATAACAAGCCATCAACTATTTTAGCAAAAATTTTAATGATTGTGAATCTTGGCATACTATCATAAAAAGGCTATATTGGGCTTTGGTTTGGAGTGCAAAAAGGCTTAGGTAGTACATGATGTGCTACACAACTTGGTTGATATCGAAACTATATTCACTCAAATATATATATGAAAAACTTTACTTGTCAAGCTAGATAACAAGATGACAAGTGTTATTAACGGAATACTATATTGTCTACGTGATAAGAAAGGCCATAAAGAGGAGTGCAATTGCTAACTATTTAGCATTTAATGTTGTGGAAGATTATGTGCTACTGGATTTTGATCTTCTTGATAAGGATGTATTATCAATTAAGGATGATGATGAATTGAACGATTGATGGACCATGCATTTTCATGGAGCAGTGAATGTATTAGGAAATGGGGCTAGAGCGGTGATGACTTCCCTAAAAAAGAAGCAATTCTATGTTTTGGTAAAGTTGTAGTTTGAATGCATCAATAACATTGCCAAATCTAAAGTGTTTTTTTTTTAGCCTTGTCTCTTTCATGTAGTGCCTTTGTATAAACCTTTTAAACATTAATGTATGAGATTAAGTAATTAGAGGAGAATCATTGCAAAAAAAGAAGAAGAAGAAGAAAAAGAAGAAGAAAAAACTAACTTGCAGTGTGAAAATACACAAGTGAATAAAGAGATATTTTGGATCTAATATGGAAAAAACAAAGAGAAGGGGACTAGATTCAAAAGACATAAATAAGTCAGGGATGAAAACAAAATAAGAAGAAGAAAAAGAAGAAGAAGAACATGTTAGCCTTTAAAGAAGAGAAGGAACTGACGGCAGGAGGCAAATAAAGGGGAAGAGGAAAAGTCCCCCACTCTTCAACACTTTCTCTCAGAACAAACAAGAAAAAAACACACACAATCAAACACATGAGAGAAAACAATAAGGTTGAGTGAAGATTTGAACACCAAAAGACTAAACAAAGTGAGGGACGGGGGAAAGAAGAGCTAGCAGCAACAAGAGGTAAATAGGAAGAGAAGCCAAAACATTAAGGGAGAAAAGGGTTTTAAGGAGCAGATGACATAACTAGGACAAATATACAACCTTCCTAGAGCAATTTCAAATGTTTTGGGTAAGTTATATTAAGAAAATAATAGCCCTTAGATTGAGTTCTTGAGGAATTTTTTGCTATGTTTAAAATGGGGATGGAAAGTGAAAAAGAAATGGAGAAAGGCTTGATGATGTCCTTAACTAAATGAAAGAAAAAACAGACTAAGAAAAGGCTTACAAGCCTTCGAACAAACATGAATAGGATGAGGGGAATACATTTTTGAATACTAGTTATGCATGCATATTGAAAATAACAATTTAGAAAATCCTAAAAGAAGTTATGATGTGCTGGAAAATTTAGACTCGTGAACAAACCCTTGTTAGATATACTTTTGTGAAGCCTAACTTTGAATAAATTATATTTCCATGTGTGATTGATGATGTGAAATGAATCTTATAGGTATTAATGGTTAAAGAAAGAAAAGAAATGCATGAAAATGATGGTCTAAGTACTGGACATTCAAAACGGACTGGGTTGTGTTGTTAGCTAATTTGTGACTAGAAACTGACCTAGATAAAGGTATAATCTAGAATATTATCCTTCATAAAAGTTGTAGAATTAGATGTTAAAGTTTAAATGGAACTAGAATCATCTAAATTTCTGGACTGTAGAACTCTAGATATTAGTAAAAAACTGAAGACATGTCAAATTAGAAATTTCTGGATACCATATACATCGGATATTGAACTGAGATTTTAGACTTATATCCAGGGGAAAATGAGATAAATGTCTACATAAAAGATGTGCACCATTTTGTTAACTATCATAGTAGATAAGCCTTGTACTATTTGGAGTTGTGAAACTCTAGATATGGATAAAACACTAAACGAAGGTCAGGTTATGCATTACGGGGCAAACCATTATATCATTCGCATTTTGACAATTTGAGTGTATAAATTATAGAACTGGGTTAACCCTCTTCATCCTAAATGTGTAATCTTGTCTTATCTTACTACAAAAATAAACCTAAAGGGAACCTAGTTTTACAACTCTAATGAGGGGAGAAACACTAAGTAGTTTTTTAGTCCACTTACCATGTATTGTTTGAATATAATGAGTTTAAGATGAAATTAATATAGTTGATTCTTACATAAAGAATGAGTATGTAAACTTGTGAAAGCATATGCTAATGGGAAAATATTTGTATGGTGCAAGAGGAACGTCGGGCACAGGGTTTTTCATCAGAGGAACTCACACGATCGAAGAAGCCGGTAAGTGAAATCTCACTTCAAATGAACTAAATTAAATTCTAAAACTGTGAATTCTTGAATATCTGAAAGGTTATGAATGATATATGAATATAATATGGGTTTATGAGGAATTCGATTTGGGTTGCTTTCGCAATGAGCAAAAACCAACGGTGGACTTGTTTCTGGGCATGCAGAAACCATTGGATTTTGATTGCTTTCACAATAAGCAAAAGCCAAGTTGGACTTGTTTTCAAAAATATGGAAACCATTAGATTTGGGTTGCTTCGCAATGAGTGAAAGCTAATGTTGGACTTGGTTCCAGGAATTCTAAAACCATTGGATTTAGGTTGGTTTCGCAATGAGCAAAAGCCAATGTTGGATTTGTTTCTAAAGATACAAAAACCATTGGAATTGAAACTTGCTTTCACATCGAATGAAAGCCAATTTCGAAATTAAACTTCAGAATTGTGAGAATATTAAAAATTGAATTGCTTTTGTTACGGATAAAAGCTAATGTTGGAATTGTTTTTGAGGTTGAGGAAAAATGATGCATTTGATTTGCTTTCAAAATAGGCAGAAGAGAATGTTAGTATTGTTTTCGTAGTGTTGGAGAATGATGAATTTTGAGTTGTCTTTGATTTAAAATTATGAATTTGTATCTTATGACTAAAAAATTATGCTTTAGTATATTTAGACATGTTACGTAGTTATCATAGAAGGATGTGTCTATTATTCATGAGGAAATTCTATAATATATGATAAGAGAATGGGTACTCTCAATTTCGATATCCATAAAAGATAAAACTATTATTATAATATGAAAATCTTGCTTAATTAAATCTTATTGCATGACCTTCAGATATCCATAGACCAAATAACTAGAAGGCAAAAGGGCTCCAAGACTTCAAGAATCTTTTGTTATGCATGTAATAGATCTTGTAATTTGAATCATTAACTCTCTTTTGCAACAATATTATTCATTGAATGTTCAATGTAATGAAGTCCTTAGATGTATGTCTTATATAGGATGATAACTAAGTACTTTCAAAACAATTTCTATGCATGTTCTCTTTTTAAAACTAAATTGTTGTACTCATAATTATATATACCTATATGTGTATGCCTTAGGATAATCATACATGATTGTTTAATAATTATTCCTTTGATCTAATGTATATTTTCAAGTTATACTGCGTAGAATGTGTGTGACCTAAATAGTGAAAGATGAATGGACTGTGCGATGTTGAAAATATTTTTGAGTAAAGAAATTGAAATGAATAACCTATATGGTTATAAAAGCCTTGAAAGATAGGTAATTGTTGATAACTCGATATGCTTAACTATAGGAGAAACTCTATTAAGATTTTGGTAGAAATTTCATTAACCACAAAATGAATTTAGAAAAAAATAATACCATGCTATTTTCTATGTCAATTATTAAGCATGTTATGTTGTCTCGTTAACTTAGATGTTACACTTTGCAACTATTTCCTTCTAAGTGTACCTTAGAGCCTTCTCTTTTGAGCCCTCTCCTTCCAGATAGTATGTACTTGAGCCATGTCTCTTTCACATAGTATCTTTATCACTATTTCCTTCTAACTATGCATTGGAGCCCTCACGTTCCAAATAGTACGCCTTTTATCCCTATCTTTTTTATATAGTGCTTTTGGAATTGTTTACTTATTAGCACACCTTTGATCCCTCACTTTTTAAATAGCACGCCTTTTAGCCCTATCTTTTCTCTCTCGAGTACACCTTTGAGCTCTCATCATCCTGATAGCGTGCCTTTGAGCGCCATATGCTTTACATAGTGCTTTTGGCATTATTTTCTTCTAAATGCACCTTTAAGCCCTCGCCTTGTAGATAGCGTGCCTTTAAGCCCTATCTTTTCTTTTCCAGGTGTGCTTTTGAGCCCTCACCATCCAGATAGCGCACCTTTAAGCCTTATCTCTTTTAAATATTGTTTTTGTAATTGTTTTCTTATAAGTACACGTTTGAGCCCTCACCATCAAGATAGTGCACATTTGAGCCCTATCTCTTTTCAATAGTGTTTTTGGAACTATTGTTTTATGAGTGTGCCTTTGAGCCCTCGCCTTTTAGATAACACACCTTTGAGTTCTATCTCTTTTCTCCTAAGGATGCCATTGAGCCATCACTATCTAGATAGAGCATATTTCTTCTAATGGGCTTTTAACCCCTCATTTCTAATATTTTTGTTAGATTTGTCATTCTTAGAGCCCATCTTTTTGAAAAGGATTAACCACTTCTTGATTTGATAAATTCATATCTTTATTTATTTATTTACAAGCTTACTAACTAAAGCTCTTACAATACTTCTTGTCATATGCATTGTGAACATGAGAACTTTCATAACCTAATTTTTCATTTCGTCTAAAATCATTGTTTTCCTTTTTAAAAAAATAGAAATGAAAAGACAGAAAAGCAACAACTTTATTGAAAAAGATAGGCTGAAGAGGAATTTAAGTGTAAAATTAAAAGCTCAGTTGCACCCTTAAAGGATATGAATTTGAGGAAAAATACAAATTCAAAGTTAACCTTGAGTGAATATGAGTTGAATTTGCATAAAAATTAAGTCTTAAGACTTAATTGGATTTTTAATAGATTAATTTAATTCAATCATGGGCCCAATTAAATATCTAATTAATTTTAAGAATTAATTTAGGCTGATTTAAAAGGAATTAATTATATGAAATGACTTAATTAGACTTTTAATAGGTCAAATTAATTTTATTAAGGAATTAATTGGTAAAAGCAAATTAAATTTGGAAGCCTAATTTGGACTTAATTAAGAAGATTATAATTTTAGAGGACCAGATTTAATTTTTACAAACTCAATTGGATGAAATCAATGTTAAAATTACAAGAAATCAGAGTTTGAGGGTCAACTAAAGGTTAAATTAAAGAAATTCAAGACTGAAGACCTTTTTGCAAAAGGCATGTGAATTCGAGGAACAAATTCAGCCAAAATAAGGGTGAAATTGAAGAAATTAGAAGTTTAAAGAATAATTGAGGATGAAATTGAAAATAATCAAGACTAAGGACCAATTCAAAACACATACTAAAATTAGGAGGGTCTTTTCAAAATCTTGCAAGGGCAAAATCAAATTAATTCTTGAAATCAGAATTCAATTGAGGATCCAATTGAACAAATTCAAAGATTAAGAGTTACAATCAAAAGAGGGATTTTTCTTCTTTTATTTGCCAAAAAAGAAGAGTTTTGGGATATGTTATTTTTGTTGGAGCCTAGGTTTATATATGTAAACACCCAAAAGAATATATATATATATATATATATATATATATATATATATATATATATATATATATATATATATATATATATGAGAGAGAGAATTTATGACTCCACCATCGCTGTCGATTTCTGAATCAGCAGCAGCGTAATTTTTGCTATCGATTTCTGGATTGTCTTAAGGAGGTGGGAGGGAGGGGTAAAACTTGTTTTGGATAGACCAAAACAAGGATAAGAACACATCTAAACAAACCCCAAGCACCCCACCTCATTTAATAGGGAGTATAAATACGAGGAGAGAAAAGGTGACTTTTCCTCTTTCCAAAGTTGTCTACTACAGCTATATGTCCAACTGTATATTGCTCTTCCCTTCCTCTTTTCCAACAGAAACCTAAACCAAACTAGTAGAGAGTGCCTTATGAACGTGTGAGGGAGAGATGAGACCTTGAGAAAAGATTAGGCAGCTGCCTAGAGGGAAAGGAAAAGAATATTGTCAAACCTTCATCAAACTTTGTTAGATTCGAAAGGCATAGGTCATGAAACTCCCTTCCTCAAACTTAGTTAGATTCAAAAGGTATGGGTCATAAACTTAGTGACAGTTTATATGATGGGGTTGTTACAGCATGTGTGATGTGTGTTCATGCCAAAATATGGATGTGCGCCAAATGTTTGTTGATGAGCAATTTTGCCTGTCTTGGAGGCAAAACTGGGTTCTCTTTCCTTCAGAGAACTTGTAGCCTTATGTCTTATCTTTCCAACAAAACCAATCTCATTTAAAATGGAGTTTTATAACTCTAGATATAGTTAAAATTTTGATGAGAGGTCAGGCAGTAATGGTTCAAAAACAAGACAATAACAATCCAAATGTCTGTTGATAAGCAATTTTGACTCTCTAGGAGGCTAAACTGGGTTCTCCTTCCTTCAGAGAGCTTGTAGCCTTGTGTCTTTGCTTTCCAACGAGACCAATCTCACTTGAAACGAGGTTCTATAACTCTAGATATAGTTAAACACTGAGGAGAAGTCGGATAGTAATAGTTCAATGTCTAGACAGTGACAGTTTGAGATTTAAACAGAAATGGTTCAAATATAAAGAAATGAATGATAACTATGGTTGGACAAAGAATGACAATATTAATGGGTGAAATGAGAAAAAACATAAAATATTAAGAAATGACTGAAAGAAAGACTTATTGGCTGTTGATATAGTTATTATAAAATATATCATTGAGTGAGGAAAATTTATAAGATAAACCTATGATTTGTAAGAGAGGCCACAAACGTGGTGCAACAACAGTAGTAGGGGAGCATGAGTAGAGCTTTTATTACAAGTAGATGAATCGCACCTATACTTTCTATTTAAATTCCATGATTTAATATATTACTGATGTGAAATGTGAATTACTAAATGTATGTGTATTCAAGGCGAAAGGTTGTTGTGTGAATTGTCAAGTGATGAAATTATCGCTGACAAAGAAAATATGAGAAGTGTGATTTTAGGCGTGAACTAGCATACATTTAGTGTATATTAGGATCCTAGGTAAGGGGATCGCCATGTTTGGACTAACATATATTTAGTGTATATTAAGATCCCGAATAAGAGGATAAAGCATGTATTGGCTAGTGTATATTTAGTATGTGCTAAGATCCCGGGTAAGGGGATCACCATGTATTAGCTAGTATACATTTAGTGTATTTTAAGATATCGGGTAAGGGGATCACCTTGCATCGACTCCTACGGGGTGATGATGATGATACTAGTGAAATTAGTATCGATAATGTGTTAAGCAGAAATAATCATGTTTGATCTTATAAAGTCTGGAATGGAGGTTAATAGTGGAAGAGGGAAATGTTATTAAAAGTTTAACAAGGAATAGATTCTAATAAAAACCAAAAGGGAGAAGTGAACAAAATATGAATACATATTACCCTTTTTGAACTGTTAGATATTCGAGTTGTTATATTTATTGTGATATTCATGTTTCAATAATATGTATTTTTATTTCAGGATCATCGTATGCATGATAGGAGTAGATCCTAGCTTATGTTCCCTTCTTGTAATCTAGGTTTTAGGGAGTATACGTATTTTGCAAACATGAAAATGTTTGTATAACATAATTTGTATAATTAATGTTTAAACTTGATTAAAAGAACTTAACTATGTAGTTCATATAACCATATTTCATAGATGTGTATTTATATTTTTATCCATCCATAATAATATTTTGTTATATAATGTATATCATAAATATTGTGGTTGATAGGTATGATAATATTTGTGGGATTGAAACCCAGGATGATTGGGTCGGGATTAAGTTAGGAGATGCGAGTTATTAGAAGTGTAAACAGGTTGCATGTCAATAACTTGGAAGCTTCTGGTATAGGGGGGACTTCATCGAAATTTTAATAGATTTTAATACGAAAACCATACATACATAACATATATATATATATATATATATATATATATATATATATATATATTACTATGTTTTTCAGTTGACATGAGATTGTTATTTTTATCCCGGAACGAGGGATGTTACAACATACATGATTTATCTTGAAAATTGTTTAAGCTTTAAAATACTACCATCTAACTCACAACACAACGTGAAAAGATGACTAATTAGCTTCTAAATGAGCTTTCTCAATACAATAAGGCTCAATCAATTGAAGGCTAATGTTCATCTAGAATTTAATAATCGAATGCTGAATTTTTATTCTAAAATATGTGAGTTATATATATATATATATATATATATATATATATATATATATATATTAATTACTATGTTTTTCAGTTGACATGAGATTGTTATTTTTATCCCGGAACGAGGGATGTTACAACATACATGATTTATCTTGAAAATTGTTTAAGCTTTAAAATACTACCATCTAACTCACAACACAACGTGAAAAGATGACTAATTAGCTTCTAAATGAGCTTTCTCAATACAATAAGGCTCAATCAATTGAAGGCTAATGTTCATCTAGAATTTAATAATCGAATGCTGAATTTTTATTCTAAAATATGTGAGATATATATATATATATATATATATATATATATATATATATATATTAATTACTATGTTTTTCAGTTGACATGAGATTGTTATTTTTATCCCGGAACAAGGGATGTTACAACATACATGATTTATCTTGAAAATTATTTAAGCTTTAAAATACTACCATCTAACTCACAACACAACGTGAAAAGATGACTAATTAGCTTCTAAATGAGCTTTCTCCATACAATAAGGCTCAATCAATTGAAGGCTAATGTTGATTTAGAATTTAGTGACCGAATGCTGAATTTTTACTCTAAACTATGTGAGTTTATTTCTTCCTGCATATAAATTAAAACAAATAAATAAATACAATATAAAATAGAAATATTAAAGATAAATTAGCATAAAATTAAAAGTAAGAGTATTTAAATATCATATAAAATTAAGCACATCAACAGTTTTTCTTTTATTCTTAAAACATATTTAGATGTTAGCAATCTTTCTTCTTAAACTCGTGTTCTTTTCTACAAGGTGGTGCTTCTTAGAATAAATATCTCTTTTTGAGGGTTCACGGTCTATCATTGTACTTCTCATTTTGATAAAGATAGTTATCACTTCATCATATGTTAATTTCTAAGTAAAAACTAAATAGAAACATGTGTAGAGTGTAAAAGGTCTAACCGCGAGGCTTTGGAATTTTATTGATTCTCATATTATCGGATTTTTTATATTCATCAACATGATACAATTTGAGTTGAAAAGAATAAAGACAGTTTATTAAAATAGGATTGAAACACTCTTAAAGATAAGACATGCAACTCTAAGATGTAGAATAATAGGTTAACTTCATCACTCTAGGAACCACTTAAGAGATAAGAAAGCATTTTTTTAAAAAAAAAAAAAAACTTCAAAAAGTACTATAATTCATGAACTTAACTTCTTAAAGTACAATATGAAAGTAGACATAAATAAGCTTGGAACATCCCTCCAAGAATATGAAAAGCCATAATAAAAAACACATTAATTCAGTCTTGACCAACTTTAATCTTTGGGAAACCTTCAAACATAGAAAACCCAAATAGAATAAAATTTTTTTGTGAATAGACACACTTAGAAAACTCAAGTAGACTTAAATATAACTTTAAACTAATCAGATTTAGCCAATTTAACCACAAGATGCAATCAGGACTATATCCACCTCTTGGATTGAAAACTCTTCCATTACGGGTTGAATACCCAAAGCTTTTTAGGCTAGATTTAAGCTTGATCCATCACTATCATTCTCTTCTAATTGAAAAAGACTCGCCCTTAAGTCTAGTGGCTCATCATCAATATAAGGAGATAAATCAGACACATTAAAAGTTGTTAAGACTCTATAGTCACTCAACAACTCAATCTTGTAAGCAATATAACCATTTTGTTTTTTGTCATACTTTTAAAAGGCCATTAGCAAGTGTTTAAAGTTTAGGAAACTTTCTAGTTAGAAACCCTTGTCTTCTCAAATGGATTTAAACTTCATAACATGGTTTGAACATGACATACTCTTTATGCTTATCAACCTGCTTCTTGTATCTTTTTAGTTTTCATCTTAATCTAATTTCTTGACTCATTCATGAAGTTATTTAAGTTGTTGGCATATTTTAAAGTATCTATAGTCAAATTTTTTTTAATTAAATAAAGAGATAAGTTTATAGGATTGATTGGATTCCTATAAACAACTTCAAATGGATTATGGCTTATTTTTTAACAAAGAGAATGATTTATACAAACTCAACACAAGGAAATAATGACTCCCACTGGATATTTTTCTTAACAAAAAACTAAAGGTGCAGTTCACAACTTTAGTTTGCCCATCTATTTAAGGATGACGGGAAGTACTAAATTTTAGCTTGGTTCCTAACTTTCCCAAAATATTCTTTCAAAAATAATTCAAAAACTTGATATCATGATTAGAAATAATGGTTTTGGAATTTTATGGAGTCAAATAATTTCCTAAAAGAACAAGTTAGCAACATAAGTAGCATTGAATGTTTTATTAGAAGGGATGAAATGTGCAATTTTAAAAAATATATTCACCATTACAAAAATAAAATCCCTTATTTTCAAAGTTTGAGGTAGTCTAAGAATAAAATACATGCTCACATCTTTCTATGGTACAATTAGAATTACCAAAGGAGCATACAATCTAGTATTACTACCATACTTTTTTGCTCTATGGCAAGTTCTACACATGTTCATGATTCGATTAACATCACAAATTATTTTAGGCCAATAAAAGTGCTCTTACATAAGTTATTATGTTTTCTCCATTCTAAAATGTTCAATAAGGTCACCACTAGGTGCCTTAAAAATTATAACTTCCTATATAGAAATGTGGTACATAAAGTTTTTTTTTATATAAAAAGTTATTTTGCAAGAAATGCTGATTCTTTACTCCACTTAAACAAGCTTTCCAAATAGAGCCATAATCTAGATCATCTTCATAAAATTCTTTGATCATTTCAAAGCTTGCATTACATTTACAAGAGCATATATTTGACTTGGAGCATTTATTACTTGGTTTAATTTTTCAAATTTATGTTTCAATATAATTTAAAGGGTTGAAGAAACTCTACCCATCTTGTTGATCTTTTATTGGCTACTTAAATAATTGAGTGCTTCATAATCTGAATAAAGCATGAATTTGTTAGGTAGCAAGTAATGAGTTCAATGGTAAAGTGCTTGGATGATGGCATAAAACTTTCTGTCATAGGTGGACTATTTCTTCTTTGTAGCATTTAGCTTTTTACTAAAATAACATATCATCCTCTTTTCTTTACTTAGAACAACCCTAATTCCCTCTCTAGAAGTATCATAATTAACTTCAAAGATTGTTTTAAAAATTTAGAAGAACTAGGATGAGAGCTCATCATTTTAGTTTTTATAAGATCAAAACTAGCTTGAGCAACATCATTCTACTTAAAAACTGATCCTTTTAAACACTCGATTATAGGAGCAATTAATGTGCTAAATTTTTTGATAAACTATTTATAGAATGAAACTAAGCCATGAAAGCTTCAGATATCAAAAATGGTTTTTAGAGTTGGCTAACTCAAGATTGCCTCCACCTTGCACAAGTCAACTTTGATTCATGTGTTAAAAATAATATAGAAAACAATGTTATCAGAAAAGAAAATGACACTTCTTAAGGTTGACAAAGAAGTGATGCTCCTTAAAGTGTAAAAAACCTTCTTCAAATGATCCTTATGCTTTTTATTAAACCTATTGTACATAAAAATGTAATTGAAATTTACCACTACAAACTTCCCTGAAAAGGCTAAAATACATGTGTCATCAATCTTATAAATATACTTGGATCATTTGATAAACCAAATGAAATGACTAGTCATTCATATAAACCCTTGTTGGTTTTAAAAATGATCTTTTATTTATCACCTACCCTCATTCATATATTCATATGTAAGGATACCCACTTTTTAGATCTATATTGGAGAAGACTTTGGCTTTATACAACTAATCAAATAGATAATCAAGTCTTTATATTAAAAATCAATATTTGATTGTGATTTTGTTGAATGCTTTATTGTCCATATGTATGCACTATGTTCCATCTTTCTTAAGCACAAATAAGGCTGGTATAGCATAAGGGCTCATGCTCTCATAACTAGTCATCTAGCCATCAACTTTTCCACTTGCTTTTGTAATTTATCATGGTGAGTTGATTTTAATCGGTAGACAATCTTATTTAGTAATGAAGTTCCAAGCACAAGGTTTATATGATGTTGACTTCATCTCATGAGTGGTAAACTCAAAAGAATCTCTTCTAAAATCTCTTCATAAATAATATCTTTAAATTCTTTTAGCAATGGTTAAACAAGCTAATTATAATAATTCAAAATAGTTCCATTTTCTTCTATAACAAGTAATTTTTCTTTTCTTGTTTTAAGATTATACTTTCAAATTGAGAAGTGGTTAGGAATGAATTACCTTTCCCTTTAGCTATTTGTATTGCACTATTGATTTGCATAGGGCCGATTTGATTTAGAAGAAACCTATTATATACAACCTTCCATATTTCCTCACCTTTTTAGTCATATTTCCTTGCTTTTAAAGAATTACTTATATTCAAATTCGAATGCTTATGTGGTTTGGCAAGTAGGGATCTATTGGTAGTGTCTTTCTTATAATCTAAGATTAAGTGATTTTTAATTATATTTATATAATAATTTTTCCTTTTAATTTTTTCTTGTAATTTCATCTTTTTATTGGTGTTTTTTTTTCTTTTCAATTTTAAGAAATCTTTAACAATTTTTTATTATGTTTTTTGATATAATATTATTTAAATTTTACTTAGTTAACAAGTATGATTTCAACACTTTTTTTTAATGTTAGGAACCATTCTTTCTTTGTAGCATTACTTAAATTGTTTTCATTTTAATTTTTATTCAATCACTTTTCTATGCGTGGTTTTATTTTTTATTCAATAAAACATTCTATTCAAGAAACAATGTTATTAAATACAATGAAGTATATAGCTCATGTTTCGAGATTAGATGTTTATATCCAAATTTATCTCATAATTTTTCAATTTAGTCTTTGATTAAATATCACTTAATTTTTACTTGGTTTTCATATAAAATTATACTTTTTTTTAAATATGTATAGCATTCCATAATTTTTTTTTATTTAATCACTTTTATATGTGTGTTTGTTTCTATTATCGTTTGATTAAATAAAAAATTTATTTCAAGAAACAAAGTTATTAAAAACAATTGTGTACCTAATTCATGTTACGAGATTAAATATCTTGTTTTATATTTATTTTTATATTTTTTTTTCAGTTTAGTCTTTAATTATCATTAACAAATTTTTTTACATCATTTGATTAAATAAAAAAATTTATTCCAAGAAATAAAGTTATTAAAAACAATTGTGTACTTGATGAATGTTGTAAAATTAAATATCTTGTTTTATATTTATCTCTCTATTTTTTTTCAGTTTGGTTTTTAATTATCATTAACAATTTTTTTTACATCATTTGATTGGATAAATAATTTATTTTAGAAAAAAATTATTAAATATAATTTCATACATGATCCGTGTTGAGAGATTAAATATTTTGATTTATATTTATTTTTTAATTTTTTTAATTTAGTTTTTATTATTAATGTTTTTATTATATTTATTAGCACAAATAATTTTTTAATTATTTAATTAGATATTTATATAAGCTTTTTACTTTTTAATTGAGAAATTTTTATAGATAAAAACATGTTAAAAAAGCTTATATATTTATATTTTTTATAGAAAAATAAAATTATTCGAGATCAAATAACTAGTTTAATATACAAATTTGGAAGTAATGAAGGTAAGCAGAAAGGACGCATGAAGTTAATTGATAAAAGATCACAAATTGAAAAACAATTAATTAATAAAGGATCACATTAATTAAGTCGGTTGATTGATCATCGCTCTCTCTCTCTCTCTCTCTCGGCTTGCAGGGAAGAAAAGAAATAAACCTGAATTTTTCCAGAAAACCCTAAAATGGCAGGGAGAAATCGCATCCCTCGTGAACTTTATAACGACAGGCGGGGATTCATCGTTGAACGACCGTTCATTCGTGGCCATCCGATGCCACAGCCTGCTTTCTTGGAGGAGGAGCTTGAGATGCAACATGCTGAAATCCGACGCCTCTTGGGTGATAACCGTAGGCTGATCGAAGATCGTATGGGTCTGCAGCAAGAGCTTGGCGCTGCAAAGGAAGAGCTTCATCGAATGAATATTGTGATTGCTGAAATTCGTGCAGAACAAGATGTGCTTATCAAGAAGGGATTGAAGCTTGAGGCTGATCTTCGTGTGACTGAGCCTTTGAAGAATGAGACTGTACAACTCCGTGCGGAGATTCAGAAGCTGAGTAGTTCGAAGCAGGAACTGGTTGGGCAAGTCCAAACCCTGAAACAAGATGTTGCGAGACTGCAAGCTGATAATCACCAGATTCCTCTTTTACGGGGTGAGATTGAGGGCTTGCACCAGGAGCTAATGCATACTAGGTTGGTTGGATTGCCTTGGTTGTTTGTGGTTGGATTGCCTATTTCTTTCTTCAATTGTGATTTTTTTTGGTAGAGCTGCAATTGAATATGAAAAGAAGGCCAACATTGAGTTGGTGGAGCAGAGACAATCAATGGAGAAGAATTTGGTTTCCATGGCACGTGAAGTTGAAAAGCTACGTGTAGAGCTTTCTAGTTCTGATAGTCGACCACCCTGGAGTGCTGCTGCTGGTATAACTGTCTTGTATGTTTGTTATTGTTTAGTTTAGCTGTTAACTGATGTGTTGAATTCTTATACTTGTTCTGTGGTTCTTTCAACTTTCCTCTCCTCATTTTGTCAATATTGGAGATTAATGTGCCAGTTTAACAAAAGTCGAGATTAGTTTCTATTTCTGATTGTGATGGAGAGAGTCATCTACCCTCTCCTGCCAGTGCATCTATCATATAATTGACTTCCTGTCCACATGGGAGTTGAGATTGACTATATCAAGCCTTCTTGTTGTCCAACACATCCTTATCCTGTCTTTCTCACAGATTTTTGCTCATTCTCCATCAACTTAGCTGAAATCTTTAGTACATTTTCCTTGTTTGGTTGGTGTCAGCACTATAGCTTTGCTTCTAATCTCCTCAACTTGATCTGTTTTGGTGGAAGGTGGATCATATGGGATGAAGTTCGGTATTCCAGAAGGGGCTTTTCCCCCTCTATATGGGGATGGGTATGCAGTTCATCTGGTAGGTGCGCTCGTATAATTAGGAATTAGGTCTGTATTTTTAGTGATTACCAAGTTGAATGCTCTTTTTTCTTTTTTTTGAAAAAAAAAAAACTTCCTTTGTTGCTCAGGGTGCTGCTGACAAGGGTCCTTTCTATGGCCCTGGTCCTGCTTCATGGGAGAAGCCCCGCGTGCCTCGTCGTTGAGATGGTTCTGTTCAAATCCAACAAGTGCAAAGTTGTTACTTTTGCTGCCTGTTCCTGCCAATATCTCAATAGTCGAGGAGTGTCTTTCATCTATATGTGTATGATGAACCAGTAGTCTTTTATTGATCAACTTTTCTAGCTATTCTAAAATGCTTTTTCATAGGAATTTGTTACTGCTTTATTTAATTAATAGAAACCTTGGTTTTCCATTACATAATATAATGGTAATTTTCAATGTTGTGACTGCCCTTTCTAGCTTTAAGTTTCGATGTAAATCATCTCTTCTGACTGAGCTGGGTGAAGGCTAGAAACAATTTTGTTTGATATTAGTTGCTAGGGAATCAATGAAGTAATGCCTGGAGGCATATAGGTAGTGGGATTACATAAGTGCAGCCAATTCTTTTGGTGGAACAAAATGTAGATTTTGAAGCTTACAGTTTTGCAATTGCAATGTGCTCAAGGTGCTTTAGGTTAGCAGGTTTGCTGTTTATTATACAAGACAAGACAATTTATTCCTTAGGTCCAAGGTATTTAGGGTGTGGCTTGCTGTAGAAGGATATGTTCTGAATGCATGTCATTCTGTGCAGTATGATTAGGACTGGAGATTTTGTATATCATAGGATATTCTGTACATAAGTAATTTTCTGTTGGCATATGATTGGAGATCGTGCTGTTCCTTTCTGGCACATAAGGAGATAGAAAGTCCTTCTTGCAATGTATCTGCGTCAATAGTGCAATCATTCCATTGTTGTAGTTTCTCTTATGAGATACGGAGCTTAATCATGCAGTATAGGAGTTGCAGAATAGGATACTATTTGAGAATGAATGCTTGTTTAATAGCACCATGGTTACAACTGAGTTGTTCTGCTCTAGACATTCCTTCAGGCAAGAAGCTTGGGATGTCATGAATTTGAGATGGAATTGTTCAGGTTCTCATGATTGATAGAAATTTTTCTTGAGTTATCTCTTACATGATTTTATATGCTTCTATTCATGTTTAGTTTACAATAGAAGCTTACTGTTTGGTCCCCACAACTCCATATGAAGTGTTTAGCAATATGGATTACTGCTATAGAGTGGCTTTTGAAGATTGACTTTTGCTAATGTTGTAGGGTTGTAGCTTAGAGTATGTGTGTAGGGATTTTCTTTGATGTGCAAATGCTCGTTCTGTTTTTATAGTCTATTTACTAGGCCCTGTCATTTTTATTTTTATTTTTGGTGTGGAGGATACACCATAGGGTCTTGGTTTTCATTTTGGTGGTTAACCTTAGGTCATAGGTGAATGCTACTGAATGGTGTAAATCCTGTTGAGTGATTAGGGCAGTAAACCCATATAACTTGCAGCCTGTTTTCTAAATTATCTTTTCAGACTGTGGATTCTGTTTCTTATAGATCTACTTCTGTTTCGGCTTCTTCTACATCTGAAACTTCTGAGAATAAGAGGATTGATTGGAGCTATTTTGGAAAAACGAAAACTACTGATCTCATATTAGAGGGTTTAGATTGTCAAGTTGACACTTGACAGGTATGATGTGGTTAGCCATTCCAAAGCTTCCCATTTTGATTGGATTTGATTAGTGACCGGAGGTGGCTGTGTGGAGATAGAATTGGTGCGGCTTGTGGAAAGGTATAGTATATTTTTTGGATTCTTGGATGGACTTATTGGAATGTATGCATCCCATTTTTCAGCACTTCAAAAATGTGTGTGGAAATTGGATGGTGACATCCCAAGACTTGAATCTTGGATGGAAGTGATTGCGAATTTCCTCCCTGATCAAAATTTTCCTAGCTTTCATCCTATCTGTGGCTATGCGACATTGTTACAACCCTTATTTCAGCACACGCTCTCTATTTCTTCGTCTAATTTGTTCTGCAACACCATTTAGTCAAATATAATACGGTTGCCTCCATGGATACCAAGTCACTTCTTCATGCATCAAGATAAAGCATGGAATTCCTGAAGGAAATGGGCATGTAGTGTTGCAACTTACAAGAGGCTGGCTACTATACGCATCATAGGCAGGTATTCTGCTTCTGTTATGAGTTTCATGGATCTAAATTCTAAAGTCTTTCTTTAAAGCTAATTTTGGTGACTTCTATTCTTCCTACTTGCTGTCATTATTTATTTGTTGATACTTAATGATTAGTTTAGATCTATGTAAGAGTATGTCGTTCAAATGGGCTGTAGGTGTCCAAGTTCTCATATCTTGTTGCTGCTCATCTGTACAAGTTGAACCCTTTTCTCTTCAATTACATCCTTGCCGAGTAACTTTTTGGCGTATAGATATGAATTTTGCAGTTGAACCAGTATAGATATGTTAAGTTGGTGTTCAAAATGCTACAAGGTGGATGACTGTCCCACTCATGTCAGAGAAATTGTAGAAGAGCAAGATAGCCTCTAAGATTTTACTTAAGCATGGGATGAGATGATATTTGGCTGGCTAAATTATTGTATTGTTGAATATATTGGAGGTTGTGATAGTTGCCTCTTGATGTTTACTTCTTGAGACATTAATGAGGATTGGGTATGACTATATGTGTTTGTAATATCAGGATAGGTTTTTGGGCTATACTAGATAGTATGCTGAAGTAGTAGAGGTGGACTAAAGAGATCTTGGGTTGATGTTGATGTCCTTTAAATCATGTCTATTTCTATAGAGCCATGAGATAATTCTAGCAATTGAACAAGTATATAGGAACCAGCTTCTGTTGGTTTGTGTCGATGAAATGGCTGTATAGATAATAATCACAACCATTCTTTTGGTATGGCACGACATATTTTGGTGGCCTTACTTTAATATGAGTGTAACAAACTGGATGTTTTTTCACCCATGCCTACTCCTATCAACTTAGATGAATATCTTCTGAACTTATAACCTATTACCTGGTTACAGTTTTTGCTTTTTGATTCAAAGAAGATGCTAATCATACTCAGCTTCTTGTATAAATTGGACTATTAGCACCTGCAATTTTAGTTTATTAGCCTCTTAACTATCTTGGTGGTCTTACTTTAGGGCTTTTTATGTCTGGAACAGTGAGCTAAGGCAAAGATGTCTTTGGTTCTAAGGACATCTCAGGTTTTTCTGTCAGGTGTAAGCTCCAAAGGAGTCATCTGAACGAGAGTAGGTTCAGTGAATTAGCTTTTCTGTTCAAAGAAGATGCTAAGCGTAGTCAGCTTCTTGTATAAATTGGACTATTATTGCTTACAGTTTATAGTTTATTAGCCTTTTGTTATCTTAGAGCTTTTTATGTGATATAGGTTCTGTGAGAAGTTTACCTGAAGTAGGGTTCTGGCATAACATGAAATTTATCAGTCTTGTGAAATGGTGATTGCATTATTGTCAGGAGAGGCATTTCTGCACCTAGTTGTTGAGAATTATGTCAACAATTCAAAGAAACATCAGATTCATAGCTATGACAGTTGCTAGTTTCTTTTTTCCCTGTATCTACGGTCATTTTAGGTAAATGTAACTATTGAACATTATGAGGCATGGTGGGTGAAGGCGAAGAGTTGTTGATTCAAAGTATACCTCAAGTTTTTCTTTGTCAGGTGAAACCACCAAAGGAGTCAACTAAATGAGAGTAGGTTCAGTGAAACAGCCTTTGACATAAATTAAAGCTGCTAGTATGATTGTGGACCCAGAGATGGGTGTGAAATGTAGTTCCTAGGCTGCACAATGTATCTTTTCATCTGTTGTCTAGTTCATAATTTATCATCGAAGCTTTTCTAAGATTAATTTTCTTGTGTACAATTTTTTTTGCATGTTGCTCTTGTATCACTTGACATTACCAAATTCAGGATAAGTTTTAATTTATACTATCTTAATGTTCTGCAGATGAACATTCTTAGTGTGACAAAGGTTAAGAAAGTTTTAGAATCTCTCTGGTACTAGTCACTTCCCTCCCATCCCATCAGGAAGTTTGAAAATGCAACACCAATCAGGGAGGTACCATGGAGACTAAAGCATCATGGTGGAGAAGAAGTCAGGTATATGTCTTCTGTGGTTGTTCTCTTTTGAGTTTTAAACGGGATAAAATTATACCTTGCTTCTAGAATGATTTAAAAATAGAAAGAGCAGTCATCTGTTTTTTTATGTAACAAAACGGATGGGTAAAATCAAAATAATGTTGTATTTTAATGTGTTTATTCCAATAATATTTTCAAAGTCACCTATATTGTAACAATGAAACCAACAAATAACTTTAATGTCAAACTAGCTTGCTACTCAAAACAGATGCCCTTCCATGCAGTTTTATATTCAATGAGCCAAAAATGGTGACTTTAGGGTTTATTTTTTTTTGATGGGCAGGAGTTCCCACTCTTGTAGATGTTTAATGGTTTTTGAAACCATCAACTGTTAATTTTATCTAAAAAAAAAAAAACTACATGAAAAGAGAAAGAAGGTTTAAGCTACAAAAGCTTGCACTAATCCCTCCCAATATGATGTGTGCAGACAATTTTTGAGCATTGGAATGATGTAACTTGCTCATTGACATTTAGAAATTAGAATGATCTAAATTACAGTTTCTAGTTTGTACTCAACTTTCGATCAATTTAGTTATAGCTTTGCTTTCCCATTGTTTTATACATCGTAGCAGTAAACTACTCACAAGCATGGGGCTGGTTTGAAGTTGTGGTTTTCACAGATACATTCTCATATTTTTGGATATATGGATTTCGGCGTGCTTCATCTTGCACCTAATTCTGATCAGTTAGGTTCTGGCAGTATAGCTTTTTCAACGTTCAACTTATTTATGTATTGCAATGAGAATTTCATTTATTTTAACCGATGAGGAACTGGTGGGCAGTAACTGTAGTGGAATGGTGAGATCATCACAGGAAATACATGACCAGGCCCTTTTTGAAATATAATCCTTCTCCTCTTTTTCTAAATTATGTTATCTTGTTATCCAATATATGAAGTGAATCTCATGTTGCCTAGTATCCATTCTCAGGTGAAGGAGAGAAGGGAGAAGGGAATCCTCGAGGTGATTGTCCTGCTCTAACACGTTATACTATCATTGAATCTAGTCAAATACTTCATTTTCGTTCTTCTTCTCAAGTGTTGGGGAAAAGAAAGAAATTAACTCTTAACAGCTCCAGGTTGGACAGAGGCAGCCAGCAGGAATCAAAAGCAACCTCTCCAGAACCTGGCACATAATTTGGTCGAGAATAATTCCTTAATCCTGCCTTCTTGAGCAACAATTCTAGATGCTAATATTGTCCACGAAATCAAGACTTGGTATCTGTTCGCTCAAGGCCTCAAGTTCCACTATCTCAGAAGTGTGAACAATACGTGAAGGATGTGTGGTAGGTTACAAAAATTGCCTTGCTTCTATTTCAGATGTCAACGGCCAAGTGCCAACTTTTTAGCATCCCTAACACTTACATGATGTATCAATTGCTGGCTTGACAGACATGGCATACTAGTTCATCTCTTCATCTCTTCATCTATGTTCTCATTGTTAATTTTCCCCTTCTTTTATAGGGATACCCCCCTATTCATCATCATTCACCGGCATGTCATTGTTTTAGTGTTTCGGTGGTGTTTGATGCAATTTTTGTTTTTGTTTATAGGTGTTTTTCAAAAGTTTTTAACTTCAAAAGGTATTAAATTGATTTTTTTTAATGTTTTTTTTTTATATATAATTTTAATGTGATAATATAAAAAAAAAACTGAAAAAAGTAATTTTAATGTATTATCAAATGAAAAGCTATTTTAAAAAGTAAAGTTCGAAGTCATGATGGGTTAATAATGTGCAATTATTCTTCCAAGTTTATAAATTTAATAATAATACATGTTAAATGTTAAGGGTAAGTAAGAGTAAGATAAATTTTGTAATATTTTATTTTATCTTATCAATTATTTTCTAAATAGAATATTAAAATAAGTACTTTATTTTATATATTATTGTCAAACACAATTTTGTTCATGTTTCTTCTTTTGTTTTCTCATATTTTAATTGTTTTGTCTTTTTACTAATCAAACACTATCAAATATTTGCATTGCTACCGCTTGGGGGACTAATAGTGCCAAATTAGGTTTGTATTGGTTAATAACTTCTGTATGTGGCTAATTTTTCTTTTCCCCTTTCACCTTCAACATTTGGGTTATGGTTATGCTCAAATTCAGGAATACGAGCACCACTACCAAAACATCTGGATAAGTAACTACATGGTTATAGTGATGTATTAAGATCAATAATGGCAAGAGTTCTTAGTACACATACCATGTAGACAACCAGTTAGTTATATATAATATTGATTTTATTTATGTAAAATATATTTATTATTAATAAATATTTTTTTATCTTTAATATTCAAATTATATTTTATTAATGAATTTAGAATAAAGATAAAGTTTGTGGAACAATAATGTTATGTGTAGAAAATTATGAAGTTGTTATAATTATGAGATTTTTAATATATTAAAGCATTGTTTCTGATTAATATTATTTTTAAGATTTGATGTTAATTAAAGTTATCAATATTGATGTATATTATGTTTTTTTTTTTATTATTAAAAGAAATAGATGCTCTCATAATAGATATAAAAGATATCAGGTTAAAGCTAAAAAAAATATCTAGAAAAAATATCTAGTCTTCAGGTTATTTTCATATAAACCTTAAACAAGTTAAATTTGTTTAATAAAATTCTTGAAACTCCTAAAAAATTTTAAATTTACTTTTTCATATATGTTTTTTTTTTAAAAACCCACCAAGAACATCTTACAAGTTGACAATGAGTTACAGAAAGGCTTGCCATGGGTTTGATCTCCTTGCGATTCCAGTTATGCCATTACCATCCATTTAAAATTCAAGTCACTCTTGTTAAGGCAACATTAACATAAACAGATTCCAAGCAAAATCCAAAATCTGTTGCCAGCTGAAAGCATTTTTGAATAGTCATCATGCATTTAAAGCCTTGCCAGACATGTTTCAGCATTTGACCTCGTCAAAAATTAGCAGCAACGACACTCAGTCCTCAACTTCTGTGTTGAAAATAAAACTGGGAAACATTGTGGTGATGTCCCTGCAAAATGAGTTCACACAAACACCGTATGAGTGATGGCCTTTCAAAGTACAGATTTAGAAGTGCAGAAGCTCATTTCACTTCCAAAGAAAGTTTCTGGGGAAGGCTATATGAACCTTTTTTTTTTAATTAACATAAATGTCTGGATTAGTTTGTGTGTATCTTAACTAATTTACCAGATTTTAAAGTTAACAATTATGTAAGCTTTTAGTAGCTTTAAAGGAACTCGAACTCATAACTATTAAGAAGTAAATTCAAAAACTAGTTGAGTTAACTTAAGATTCTACATAAATATTTTTACTATACCATCCTCCGTATCAACCTCTTGAAAGACCTATATGTTCCACATCTTTCCTTTCTTTAGAAGTATTATATCCAATCCTTGTGCGATCCCTTTGCAAAATCAAGTAAGTAAATTTGAAAAGAGAAATCAAGAAACATCCTTTCAAACATGAAAATTTTACTTCATTCCACAGGTGCTCTTTCCTGAGTAGAATCAATGCTGGGTTTAAGCACAACAATCATTACCAAACAGATGAAAATCAATGCCGACGGATGCTAAACAAAATAGTTAGCTAGCTAAAACTGAACTTGGTAGCAGAGAGAAATCATTGTCTTAACAAAAAATGAGAAGGGGAGGAGGAGGCAAGTTACCTTAAATAAGGAAGTGTCATATTTTTCAAGAGGTTTGGGTGCTGAGTAGCAAATGCCTTCCATTCCACTTTGTTAATTTTACCATCCTTGTCAGCATCAGCATCTGCAAATGTCTGGAACATATATGGAAGCCAACACTGTGAATGTCAAAAGCTTTGAAAGGAAAGAGGGAAGAACTGGAACTGAAAGAAGCACAGAAGGAACAAATTTTATCTCAGAAACCAACTTTCTTTACTTTGTCAATGATAACTTCAAGACTTTCCTCTGAGATCTGCAACCCAGACTCCAACAAAATGGCATTTAACATCTGCCGGACCTGAAAACTACCTGTTAGTGGCTGATCAACACATGAAAGAACAGTATTATATGCACATGTTTGTGATTTTGATGTTGTAATAGAAACAAAGGGATACTCACTTCTTCCCGCTCGATAAATCCAGTCTGTTTCAAATCATACAACCTAAATGCGACTGCATGAAACCAGAGGAAGAAAGAAACCAATGGTTTTTAACAAGAAAATCTAAGTTCTAATCACATAAAGTAAACAGCTAAAGAAGGCTGCATTATTCGCAAAAACACTCACAGTCAATTTTAGCCTCCATGGGAGCGCGAGGATGAAAAACACTGAGTGCACGGGCAAATTCTTCAAATTCAATTACCCCATTTTTCTTCTCATCGAAAAGAGCAAATAACTAGAAGAAACGGGGAGGTATGAGCTAATGAGTTACAGATCCAAAGGAAAGATGATCGAAAGTCATGCGCTGGGTGGATAAAAAAGAAAGAAAGAAGAAGAAGCTACAGCTGCAGCCTAAGAGCTAGGGTATTAATTCCTAATGCAAACTAGTTTAGGATTGTAAGAGAAAGAAACTGACGATGCTTGATACCATGTTCAGTTTCATATGGGAATAGAGCTCTATCAATGAGTTCTTCGATGCACATATACATCCACCCCATGATCCAAAGCCACATAAGTTACTGAAATGCATTCTTGTGGCTAGCAACATGACTAGATTAGTGATCTTACTTCCCAACAATCATATGAAATGGACGAACAGTAAGTAAAATTTGAAAAAAAGAAAGAAAAGAGTTATAGGCTGGCACACTGAATCTACCCTGTCCAAGATGAGGTTGTCACTAGCTGGAGTTTTCAGCAGGGCCAATTTGAGGTCTTCCTTCAAATCACAAAGGAAACAGGGATAAGTTCAGTATATTAATTGACTTCTACAGTGATTATAATTGCCTAGAACAACTTTTGTTTTTTCTTTTTTATTATCTGCGAAGGAAATTGTACTTCTCTAAACTAGCATTTCAAATTAGCTCAAAGCTCTTCAAATCTATCTCATTTAAGTACAGTACTAAGACATTAAATTCAACAAAGAAATCCCATAAGAATTAAGAAAGATCAGAACAAAAACGCGTGCATAGACAGGAAAGAAAAGAGGGAGAGATTTGATTTACTTTGTGTATAAGGCCATCATCAATAATAGAACTGCTCAACTTCTTGAACAACTCAAGCAATGCCTCAACTTCATTGACTGTAACTGCAACATCACCAGCACCAACAAACACACAACGTCAAAAACTAAAAACCATAACCATAAGTTCATGACAGAGTGAAAAAGAGCAAAACATACAGAGAGAGTTGCTAGCTATCCTACGGAGGTCATCAATGGTGTATTGGAGCTTCTTGGGAGGAAGGTGGTGATCAAAGCAAGCAGTAAAACTCAATACCACAGCCTGTATAATACCGATTAAAGGTATAAACACTGCACAGATTCTTTCACTTATATTCAAAGAGCTTGAGCTCCTGTCCATTCACAGAGAAACACACACACACACAAAACAGCACTCCACTTTATAAGAAATTGGACAAGTCTGTATCATTAATGTGGTTATATGAACGTTTATCTCCTGGCTTCTTGTCTTTTCTTTTCTTCCTTTGGTATCTCAGTGACCAAACAGAGTGAAAGGGAGTATAGAATAATTCTTCTTCTTTTCTTTTTTTCTGGGAAAGAAAACAGTGCAATAGATAATGGGACACAGGCGCAGATGCTAATCATATTTGGCAATCTTAAACTTCAACAGTGTTCTCCAACAATGAACCACGTAGTTAAGATTGCGTAATAGCTAATTGTATCGTGACAATGTCAGAACGATGACATCAACGCGCTGTCTTAGTAATTTTTTCTTTTTTTAATTCTTACAAAAAAAATAAAAAATATTGCTGTTACATTTGATCAGAGCAAATCAACAACACATCAATTAATGTTAATGGTTTATTGATAATTTCATATTCCAATATACTATATATTAGAAAATAATATAAAATCATTAAATTATGCTTGTTTATATCATAACTTAAAATGTTACATGTTTATATATATATATCAGTTTTTTTTATTATTATTATTACCTGGTGATTGAGACGTGTGTGGAAAAGATTAAAGAGGATGACCTGGGCAAGGCAAAGGATATCCCTTGTCACTGTCTGTGGGCAAATGCCAGCGAAGAGAATTATTGAAAAGATGACAAGGCATCGCTATAACTCAATTATTGACACCAGCGCATAGCGATTGGCATGCATTTCTGGGCCCTACCACTCCAATAATTTATTAATGTTTAACTTCTATCTTGTTTGTTTTCGTGTTATAAAAATATTGTTAAAAAAATTTAAATATTTTTTTATTTTAAATTAAATTTTATATTTTTTAATTTACTGATTTTAAAAATAATTTTATTAAAATAAAAAAAATATTATTTTAATATATTTTTAAATAAAAAATAATTTAAAAAACACCTACAACTACATTTTCAAATAAATTTTTTATCCATCAATTTGTTTTATGATTTGATGCTAACGTCTTCTGCATTATTAAGTTTCATGTTTGTTATTTAGTGATAAGAACAAAAGCATTCTAGAACAAATCTATTTGGTATTATGATGTAAGATATTTTTTAATTTAAAATTTATTAAAATAATTTTTTTATATTTTTAAATTAGAACAATAAAATTATTTAAAAAACACTTAAGAACATATCAATTTAATATTTTTCTCAAATAAAAAAACAATTTAAAAAGTATAATGAAAAAAAAATCAATTTAGAGATAATGTTTTAATGTTGGAAGAATTCAATTCATAGCCACTCATCCAATGAAGATGATGATGAGCTACTTGTATTCAAATTTCCTTTTTTTTTTTTTTTTTCATTTCTTATTATTAAATGTAAAAGCTACAAATTATTCAACATATATTTACATCAAATATTTCTTGCACAATAGTATATATGTTTTCCAAACTATAATCTATCTCTTCAGGACTCGTCAAGTAGTGAAAACAGGAGGTAGCATGTTTGATCTTCTCCCCTTGACAGGACTCTTAGTATCAGGAAAGTTACCACCTCCATCAACAAGATCTTCAACAGCACCATCCTTGGCTACTGTCAAAGGATAGTTTACCAGGTGCACGCCTTCCATGTCCACAACCTCTTCACCGGCGTAAACGTTCCACATTTGCTCCCCTATCAGACGCATCCTTTGTGCACATGCCAAGCTTTCAGGCCCTAGGAAAATTTCTTCATCAAGTCCTGTGTGCTCATACCACAGCGACATACGGTATGCTAGGATGTCACGGGGATTACTCGTGTCTTCACCGTTTTTGGGTTGGAAGCATCCTATTGCAATTTCAGTGTCACGTCTGCCGTCCATTGATCTTTGATTCACATTTGCAGATCCTATCAGCAAGTAGGCGTCGTCCACTGAAAAATCAAACACCAACAAAGAAACGAAACATAGTTGATTAGTGCATGATCACAAATATATTGTCCCCCCTTGAGTAGTTAAATTCACAAATATATATATTGCCAGTAGCTCTACTCATACCTATCATGAGCTTGGAATGGACATAAACCATGAACCTCCTATGCTTCTGTGCATTCCAATATTGTGTTGAGGGACGCGGTGAATATGGAGGAAGAAGCTCTCCCTTGTTCTCCTCTTCCCTATTTGCAAGGCAAAAGAAGTTCAGGTAATCTCTTGGGTGTCCTGGCTCACCACTTTCTTGTAATGCTTCTCCTACTAGCTTGTACATCATTGCCATTGTTTGTCTAGTCCAATGCAATATGTCCTGAACTGGTTCACTGTCAGGCACCCCTTCAGGCCACATTGGTATCAATATATACACTGCAAATCTCTCTCTTGCTCTGATCTTGCTCACCACCTTGAGTGCAATCTCAATAGGTATTAGATTTGTGCATCCACAGTGCCTATCCTCATCCCACAGTTGGCACCCTCCTATGAAATATTGGTTTTCAATGTATATAAACCTCTCTGCACGCCTGATCGCCTCTACATAAGCTTCTTGTATACTTCGCTCCACCCTCAAGTTTCTAGCCAAATGGATCGCCGAAATATGGTCGATTGACCGAAAAACTTGCACTTTCCAGTTTCTGTCATTGGAAACGCTTGAAGGAAAAGGCTGGTGTGTAAGACTTGGTATGGAGCTGATAGGGACTAATACAGAACCGTCACATTGCTTATTCCACCTTTGCTCAAAGTTGGTTAGGACATCCAAAGCAGCCTTACCTACAATACAAGCATGAGCATCATGCCATGGCTCTCTAGGCCCTCCTGTGTGAAGACTAGCACCGGCAATATTTGTCTGGTAGAAATCAAAACAATGTGATTCTTTGTTGAGCGTGCGAAACAAGGAATGTCTCTCTGTGTCATAGCGGCCATCACAAAGGTCTAATCCACCTACAAAACTCATTATTTCTCTCTCACTTATCGAATCACGTGCTCTGGCATCCACAGTTATAGTCTTCTGATGGTGAGCAAAGAGAGTAGGGAACTTATGGTGCAATCTTGGGCATAATTTGCATATTACTTTAGTATGTTTGAAGTAAGCAAAGGCATCCTCATCGTGAACTCCCATTACACCTCTGTTCTTAATGAATGGCAAGGATGTTTCATCATCCCAAAGCATAACTCTCACTGCCACACCTTCCTCTCCTTTTCGCTTCAACAACTCACCAAGCATTACTCCTCTTGCATGAGGCATGTCAGTTTCAGGATCCCTAACCTGTCCAAGTTGCAGTAGATTGATCAGTTAGTTTCTCAAGACAGGAAGAAAAATAAAGGTATATATTGTGATAGAGCTTCACTTACTAACACCATCTGAGGATTCAAAGACCAGCCTGCAATATATATCAAATGCTTTGCTCCTTCAACGGCTTTGTAAACGTCCTCCCATAAATTTCTAGGAGATCCACAAAGATCAAATGGAGGCTTAAAACTCGAGCAATGGTGAGCATCTTGGTAGAGTGTAACATGACAGTTGGATCTTTGAGGAAATGTAGCGTTTCTTAGTCCCTGGAATTCACCATTGTTGAGTATTTTTGCCCAAGTTGTCTCAAGTTCTGCTGGTTTAAACCACAACATGAACCTGAGTTTGAGTTGAGGATTCGGCTTTCCGTTTTCCATGACCAGTGGAAAGAAGCCATTAATTAGGCTTGCCTCGGTGACAATCTTATGCGCTTGGATGTGGAATTTTCCCAAGATGGAGCACTTTGTTTTCATGGTGATGGTGATGGTTGAATCCAGAGGGTGAGCACAGAGAATATGAAAAGTTTGATTCCAAACTCGATCGCATTCATGGCTTGTCTTTGCTACCTTCTGTTTGCCTATCTTGATAGTCACGTAAGTGGGGCTTCCATTCATAAATACACACTACAGAACAGAATTTTTGGACAATATGTGAGATCTTCTGCATGCTGTTAAGACCACACGCACACGCTCTACACACACACACAAACACACACACACACACATATCCAAGGCTCGATGGGTTCAAAAATCTTGAGACATGAAAGAATTAAAGAAGAGTTTATCCCTTTGCATATTTGGGTCAATCTTACTCGCCAAAAAGAACAATATTACATGTAGCTACTCGAATGGCGGACTACTTACATTGAAGGGAAATGGTGGTGTATAAGGTGTTGCATCAAAGATGGTAGCTTCTAGTGTTCCATGGAGGAATTTTTGTTTTCCTTCCATCGCTAGCTAGTCTTGCCTTCAAACAATAATTTCTCGAGAAACAAAAGGAGAGCTAGGAATATATAAATTCAGTTCTGCTTTGGCATATGTGAGAGTTCTAAGTCGTACCATGATATATATATATATATATATATATATATAACTTAGATGAGTGATTCGGACAATTCAAGAAGCAAATGAAAACTTGGAATGCAATGAATTGAATATATTTAATAGATTGGTAAAACTTGTAAGATTTTCAGTGCATTTTGCTAGTCGTAAAGTCAAATTAACCCTCAACTCTATAGACAAGAGATTTTACTTCACGTTTAAGTCTCTTAACCTCAAATCATACTTTTCGTCTAAGAACAATATCATATCATACATGCATATCCATCATTAAAATTGTTTTGATTGGTCCTTGTGTTAAAAATAACTCACAAAATTTATATTTTTCTATTTTGCTATTACAGAAAAAAAAAACGGGACTCTTGAAAATTAATAATTTCTTTATTGCAAGTCTCTTTTACTTCTTTTATGTTAACTAATGAGATTATCGATTTATCATAGCTTTCTAACTTTCAACATCATGCTTGTAACCGTAGTATTTATTGCTATAGTGAAAATATAAGAAGATATTAAAAAAAATTAGCACTTCCAACTGTGTTGATAGTATAATTAACATTATTTACGTTCATAAATATCCATGAAAAATAAGCATTGTTCTTCAATAATATAACAAATTTGTTGTTGATATGTATATAAAATAGTTTTTTTTTTAATTTCTTATAATTGAGTGCATGACACAAATATATTGGTGGATATGTATATGATATGATATGATATTGAATGATATGATGATATTATAAAGTTTTCATGATATTCTTCTTAGAAATTTTGTTGGTATCTTAATTCTTGCTAAACATATCATTCAATATTGAGAAAAAAAAAAACAAAAGAAAAAGCAATTAAGATTGTGCAAGAAATTGAAGAATATGCAAACTTAATTATTATCGAAAAACTACTCAATTCAAATTAGTATTTTTTAAGCTTAACTATAAAAAAAATACATTTAGGTTTTCTAGTAACCTTCAATCAAATATTAGGTGACGACTCGCAAATTAATCAAGCAAGCAAGCAAAAATTGCCAAAGACACCGTGCAGGGACATGTGATAATACTTCTATAACAATTACTATTATTATTTATAACTTCATGTATATTGCTAGAACTAGGTGTTGAGCCAACAATCATTTCTAACACGATCTTATAAGAAATATAGGATTCTAAATAATTAACCTTCCGGGTATAAAGAATTAATTAGAAAAGTTGCAGTTACTAAGGCAACAGTGTTTGAAGATTTTAGAGAGTAAAGGAGCATTGGTGGCACAAGGGTTCACACATCATTGTTGGTGAAGATAAAAAATGGGTGGATCTAAATTGACTTTTACTTTTCTTTCTCTTTGTGCCAGCGATGAGCCTAAACAATACCTACAAACATTAAAAAAAAAAAAATCCACATATAATGATAACAACATTGTAAAGCTTTCATGTAATTATCTATGAGAATCTAGTAAACATTATTATCTTTGTCAACTTATCATGTAATATCATCAAGAAAGTTAAAAAAAAAAATTATAAAAAAGGTTAAAAGATAATGAGGTATAAATGATTCGATGACAATACAATATATGAATGTTTATATGAATGTTATTTTAAAATTATAAATAAGTTTTATTTCGTTGAATCTATAAGAGAAACCAATACAAATCACTTATGCATAGGAGGTAATATTATAAGTATAAAAATTTCATACATATAATATACCGGAGATTAACTAATTACATCAAAGATCGACTACAACATTCTCTTACATTCTCTTAAACCTTCAATTAATTTAGGTGTCCACGATCTCTTAATTTGTTCACAAAGCCCACATATTTGGATCACGTGACCTAAGTTTTCCACACATGGTCCAAATGGATATAACTAATCAATTTAATCTCATTAATTTTTAACCAATAATATAATTACTTCACCCCAATTAATATGTCAAAATTATTTACCATGACATTTATATTTTTCTATGATTTCATTTCACTCGAAACATATTGCAATAATAACTTTATATATATATATATATATATATATATATATATATATATAATCTCCTTTTTTTTTTAATTGAGTTTGTTATCTTATTTATTTATTTTATAAACTATATTAGAAAGGAAACAAAAATATAATTGTTAAACCGATTTAGAAATTGACCAAGCCAAGAGATCAAGTCTCGGGTGATGATTGACATGGATCAAGGAGTTGCATGACTTTGTTGCATTAGAGAATCTATACACGCCAAGATGTTAATATAATTAGGCAAACATGAGGAGTTGCTGCAACTATGCTGAGAACCCACTAGGCTATTGGACTGTGCCCCATTCCCATGCATATATGAGAAAAGAAATGGTGGCCTAATCTACTGGGCTAAAACCCCTCTCTACATAAGTCTATTCCAAAGTCTTGTTGGGCCTGGCCCACTTCAACTATTTGGTCTGAACTTGTCAAGGCCTCGTTGTGGTATCTTTTAGAATCAAGAAGAGTCCTTTCCTCGTTAATATAGCTCGTGCCTTTTGACTTGGAAGTTGTAGTACCATAGAATAACTCTGGAAACATGTTAACAATAGAAGGCATCACACGGAGATTATTATTATTTTAGGTAAAATGTTTTTCTCTTCTTTGATGGTGATATCATAATCCACCTCATTCAACCTTTAATCTAACATAATGGTAAATTCTCTTGAAATAACTGACAATTAATTATGGTTTATACAATTATCCTATCAAATTTTTTTAAAATTTTAAAAAATCTAGTTGTATTTATATTTAGTGTATCTATCACTATTCTTTTATAATATTACTGTTATTATTTATAACTTCATGTATATTATTAGAATTAGATCTTGAGCCAACAATCTTTTCTAACATGATCTTATAAGAAATATAAGATTTATTATGTGTAAATTAATATAAATATTTTTATACAAACTTATTTTTAAAAGATAAATTATCACAATATCTGATTGGTTGGATTTCTCTCCAAACACTTTTTACAAAGAAGCTCATTAATAAGATAAAAGAGTTTTAATTATAATGATTTTGTTTATAAAGTCATTTATTTTTTATTCTAGTTACTTCCTTTTATCAAATAAAGAATATAGTATATATTAAAAAATAACTTTTTTCCAGAAAAAATATTTAATAAGAAAAGGAGGTATTATAGTAGTGTTTTAATAGAATTTAAATTATTCTTCTTCTTAAGAAAAGTAATTGATAGATAATTAAATAAAAAAAATTAAATTACTACTTATGAACATGAGGTCGGATATCTTAAAATTTGTATATATCTCTTAGTTTTTTTGGTTTAGTGTTTAGTTAGTGTTAATAACTTTTTTAAATAAATTAAAAAAGCGTTTTGAAGAAATTAAACAACTGCCAGGCTCCATCACTTTACCATGAATGGTGGCAGGGGATTTGAATGAAGTTGTAACTGCGTCGGAAAAAGCAGGGGGAGCTCCAGTAGACATGAGAAGATGCCTTAGTGTAGGGGCTATCAAAGGGTTTTTGAAAGGTTGGATAGGGGCCTTGAGAATCAAATTTTGAGGCTCAAATTTCCGAACTCGTATATTAAGGTTCTTCTGCAGATTATAAATCGGACCACCACGCCATGCTAATTCAGTTTGTTAGCAGAAGCATTCATGAGCAGAGACCATTTAGATTCGAAGCGGCCTGGACATCTCATGGGATGTTTGCTAATTAAGGTTTCTTCTCTTAATAACATGACAAACACACTCAAGGTTTGGAACAAAGATGCATTTGGAAACATCTTTCACTGTAAGAAAGAATTTATTAGCCAGAAATATTGGAGGTATTCAGAGGGCTCTGAGTGGAGGAAAAAACCCATACATGGTCAGATTGGAGAAGGAACTGGTGTTGGAATATAACCAGGTTCTACATCAGGAGGAAATGTTCCGGTACCAGAAATCTAGGTGCTAGTGGCTCTCATTTGGGGACAAGAACACAGCATTTTTCCACACTAAGGCAACAATTAGAAGACAAAAGAATAAGATCATAGGATTGAAAGTTGATAATAACCAATTAACAGTTACTGTGACAGATGAGGAGGCCAAGCAAGCCATATTTGACAGTAAACCACTGTAGGCCTCGGGCTCGGATGGCTACCAGCCCTTCTTCAACCAGACTCAATGGCAGGCAGTGGGAAGGGAAGTTTGTAATTTTGTCAGGGCTGTGTTTGATAAAAAGTGTAGCAGAGGTTAGTCATTCTTTTCTCGTCTTTCTTCTTAAGGCGGCGAAGTCAGAATTCACACACCATTTTAGACCCATTGGATTATGCAACGTCAGCTTCAAAGTGCTGACTAGAATTCTGTTTAATCGCCTTAAACCTCTCTTATGCCTAAGTTGGTGTCTCCTGATAAGAGCAGTTTTGTCCCGGGACGACAGATAGTGGATAACATAATTATGACACAAGAGGCTATCCATTCCATGCGCAGCTTGAAGGGAGAAAAAAAGGAGATGTGATTATCAAGGTGGACTTGGAGAAGGCATATGAAAGGTTACAGGGGGACTTCATTAGAGAAACCTTGGAACTTGCTGGCATTCCTCACTCGTTGGTGGGTATTATTATGAGGTGTAAATATTGAAGCAGCCTCACTCAGTGTGCTTTGGAATGGAAGGGCAGCAGATAAATTCTATCCTACAAGGGGAATTAGACAAGGTGATCTTCTCTCCCCCTATATCTTTGTTTTGTGCTTAGAAAGGCTGTCACATATAATAAACAAGGAGGTTGAGAGGGGTGCATGGCGATCTTTAAGGATGCGCAGGCAGGGACCATCTATCTCTCACCTGTTTTTTGCAGATGATAAGCTTCTGCCAAGTCAAATCCTCACTCCATCTGTTCTACTACAAATTCAAATGATCCAGCTATGTGTGACTCTCTCCTGCAATTGTGCATCTGGTTATGTTGATTCCTTATTTTTCTCGCATTTGTTTCCTTACTATACAGTTAACATTGTAAAGCTATAAATGTAATCGAAAGTTTTACGACTCATTTGACAAAGCCAAAGATATTTCTTGTATTGGTCACTTTGTTCTTTATATCTTTCTTGGTATCAGAGCAGCTTTAAACTCATGCTTTTGCAAAACGATCCTTTCTCCAACTTCCGCATTATCCAAATGGCCAACACCTCCATTCCTGAAACTGTCCTACCACCATCTACCACCACTATTTCTATTAAACTAGACAACTCCTATAATTATCTGGCATGCAAAAGGTAGTTCCTTAATCCTCTTCGAGGACACGACTTAGTTGGCTTCATTGATGGTACTGAAGCCTGTCCTCCAAAACATATTGCCTATGTTGTTTGGCAGAAAAAAGATGTTTGCCTACTTGGTTGGATCCTTGCATCTTTTTCGGATAAACTTATTTTCACTGTTTATGGACTGGAAACATATAAGTAAGCCTGGACTACCCTGCATGCTCGTTTCTCTTCTTAATCACGCTCCTCAATTTCCCATTTTAAACGTCGATTTCAAGCGTTGACTCAAGGTACCAAATTGTGTAATGAATATCTTGAAAATGCCAAAAATCTTACAAATCAATTGACATGGTAAGCCTGTTGATGATCAAGACTTGTACTGTTTTCTTCTTGGTGGCCTGTTATCCTCTTATACACCATTTGTCACCTCTTTAATTTTGCATCCCATGAAACTAATTTCACATTTGAAGATTTTCAAGCTGAATTGCTGGGCTATGAAAATCTTCTGGTGTCAATCACTTTGTTCATAGCGTGGATAGTTCTCATTTTGCATTTGTTGCAAACAAATCTAAGGTACTTATTTATTTGAAAAAGAAAGGACCTCCACTTCCTCCCACCAAAATGAAGAATACATCTTCCTCTAATTATCAATCACAGCAAACCAGATCCACTCCTTAACAGCTACCCACCAACTGTCCGGTTTGTCAAATTTATGGTAAACATAGACATACTGCTATTGATTGTTTTCACTGTTTTGATTATTCATATCAGGGTTGTTTTCCTCCTCAAGATCTTGCAGCCATGGTAGCTGAGACTAATGCTACATTTGATCATCAAATTTGGTACATGGACGCGGTGTTAAAGCCCATATTACATCAGACTCATCTAATCTCACTCATCAGCAACCCCTTCATGTATCAGAATTTATTATTATTGGAAATGGTTCAGGTTTGCAAGTTCTAAACACTAGTTCTACTATTTTTAATTCTGGTCAGTCCACTTTTCATTTAAATAAAATCCTTCATTCCCTACACGCAGCTACCAATTTTATCTCAATCAATCAATTTTATTTAGATAATAATTGTTACTTTATCTCAACTACTACTGATTTTATCATGAAGGAGAACTTTACAGTGTGGTTGAAAATGGCTTATAACCCCTAGTTGGGTGTAAGACTTCTCATAAGAACCTCATATATCTTTCAACAACAATAAAGGTTCGCGCTAATGTAGATATTTTGGGTTCGCGCTAATATAGACATTTGACACTCCAAACTAGGCCATCCCTCAAAAGTCATTTCAGATAATTTTTTTCATTTAAATAAGCTCTCTATCAAAGGTACTTCCAATAAACAAGATTTTTGCTTAGCTTGTCAACTTGGCAAAGCTAAGCAACTACCTTTACCAGAGTCTAGTTGCCAGTCTTTTGTTCCTCTTGCTTTAATTCATTTTGATATAAGGGTTTCTCATGTGCAATCAATTGGTGGTTGTTCCTATTATGTTTTGTTTATTGATAATTATTTGAGATATTCCTAGCTTTATCCATTGCACAGAAGATTTGATGTGTTTGAAACTTTTGTTAAATTTAAAACCATTGCTAAAAAGTTTTTTTTAACATCAATAAAACAAATACAAAAAGATAATGGTGGAGTTTACTTCTAACCAATTTTAAAAAAACAATTGACTACACAAGAGATATTCCATAGGCTGACTTGCCAACACACTTCTTAACAAAATGGCATTGCCTAAAGGAAACATCAACACAACCAAGAAATGGGACTCACACTACTAGCTCAATCAAGTTTGTCTCTCCAATATTGGATTGATGCGTTCCTTACTTCAGTATTCTTAATAAATAAATTGCCTACCAAGGTAGGGTAACAAGACTCCTTATTTTTTACTTCATAAAACTGAGCCAACTTATATGGCCTCACGTGTTTTTGGAAATGAATTACATGCTTCAACAGGTTGCATGTCCAAGACAATAAAATCCACAGGATAAATGAATTTATCGACTTGTACCAACACATCTTCAATTATTCCTCTAGACACTCTTACAGATCTATCAGCAAGTAAAAGAGTTACAGAAGTTGGTTTTAACTCACCTAGATTGAGACTCTAAAAAACTGAATATGAAAGTAAATTCACACTAACTCCAAAATCAAGTAAGGCTCTTTTAATTTTAGATTCTCCAATAAAGCAAGAAATTATAGGGCAAGCAGGGTCTTTATATTTCAAAGCATTATTGTTTTGAAGAATGACACTTACTTGTTCGGCTAAAAAGGCTTTCTTTTTCACATTCAGTTTTCTCTTCACAATGTATAGATCTTTCAAAAATTTAGCATAGGAGGGTACCTGTTTGATAGCATCCAACAAAGGTATATTGATCCTTACCTGTTTGAAAATTTTAAGGATTTCAGAATTGTGATTGACTTTCCTTTGTTTGGTCATAGCATGAGGAAATAGAAGTGCTGGCGGAGAATCAGTCTTTTCTTCATAATTTTCATATTCAACCCCTTCCTTATCCTCAGAGATTGACTCATCATCTTTCTCACATAGTTCAAGAGTGGGTTTTTCAATAACCTTACCATTGTAAAGAGTGGTGACTGATTTGACTTGATCCATGTGTTGGCTTCCGGAACTACTTGCATTTGCATTGTATTGCCCCTTTGGATTTTGTTGTGATTGAGATGGAAACTTACCTTTCTCTTGAAAACTGAGAGCAGATGTTACCTTTGCAAGAGTATCTTTAAAATCTGTCATGCCTTGAGTAAGTTGAGTGTTGATTGCCTCTTACTTTTCAATGAATGCATGCAATGTTTCCTCAAGATTTCTTCTAATAAACGGAGCATAAGAAGGTGTATATCCATGAGAATTTTGGAAATTATGGTGTGCTTGAAATGGTGTTGTGAAGTTTGTGCATTATTGTTATCAATCTTCCAACATAAATTTAGGTGATTTCTCCAACCAGGATTGTATGTTTGCGAGTATGGGTTATGATTGGGTCTTTGAAAACTGTTTAAAGCATGGGCTTGTTCATGGAGGCATTCCTTGAAAGAAGGCAAAGTTGGACAGTCATTGGTTCCATGTCCATTTGTTTCACAGATTTGACACACAATTTCTTGAACAGATTTTAATTTACCACTCTTTTTCAATTCTAGTGCCTCAACTTTTCTAGCTAAAGATGCAAACTTGGCTTGGAGGTCATGATCTTCCCTAAGCTTATACATACCTCCACTAGATGTATAAGGTTGGGTTTTAATTGGTGTCTCATAAGAGCCCGTAGTGTCCCAATTTTGTGCATTTTCAACCAGCAAGTTTAGATACTCCATTTTTTCATTAGGGTCTTTATCTTCAAAAGTTCCATTGCATATCAATTCAACCATTTGCCTATCTTTAGGTGTTAACCCTTCATAAAATTGTGAAACCAATCTCCATGTTTTAAAACCATAATGAGGGCAAGTATTAAGCAAGTCTTGATACCTATCCCAATATTGGTAAAATAATTCACTTGGTTTTTGAGTGAAAGTGGTGATTTGTCTTTTGAAAGAGTTGGTTCTATGAGATGGAAAAAACTTCTTTAAAAATTGTTGTTGCATTTCATCCCAAGTACGAATGGATCCTGACCTAATATTTTGTAGCCATGATTTAGCTTTATCTTTTAATGAAAAAGGAAAAAAGCTTTAATCTAATGGTATTCATGCTACAATTTAAGTCATTATAGGTATTACAAACTTCTTCAAATTCTCTTAAATGCAAGTATGGATTTTCTAGATCTAAGCCATGAAAAAAAAGTAAAAGTTGAATAATGCCTGGCTGAAAATTAAAATGGGATGCATCAGAAGGGAAAACTATGCATGAGGGTGCACTTGTTCTTATGGGATTCATATGGTCTCTAAGTGTCCTAACATTGTTATTCTCATTATTCTCATTATAAAGTGACTGGTTATCTTCTTCGATTATATTTTCTGAAAATGATAAGGATACCCTACAAAGTCTACCACTTAATGTACTTGACCAAACACTCATGCACGTGTAGAAAGAGAATAAAAGGAAGAAGAAAACAAAAGAAACAAAGTTAAATACAAGAAAAGTGAAAAGAGAAAACAAAATAAATACTATAATTTGTACAAGAATTTACCTCCCCGGCAACGGCGCCAAAAACTTGACATGACCAAAATATTGATGTCTTCTCCCAAGTACAGGAGTGTCAAAGTAATAAATAACCCGGCAAGACCGGGGTCGAACCACAGAGAGGTTAATTGTATAAATTATAAATAACAAGACAACAACAACAACAACAACAACAACAACAACAACAACAACAATAATAATAACAATACTCAGTACGTGACATTGTTATACCTGAGAATGATCTAAAAAATCGGGTCACAGGTTTCCAGCCTACATACTGAGTTTATGAAAAGATCAAAGAGATATATTATATAATATGAACAGATTTCTGATGCGAATGAACAAGGCAAGACCAACAATATTAGGATCCTTGATCAAACACAGAGCATACTTAACGTACATAAAGTATAACAAGAATGTAAATAATAATAATAATAATAATAATAGTAATAATAATAATAATAATAATATTAGTGGTGGTGGTGGTGGTGGTGGTAATAGTAGTAATAATAGTAGTAAAAAGAAGAGGAGGAAGAAATTAATGAGAACTTTGAGATGAAAGATTAATGTAAGGATTAAACAATAATGAAAACAAATGTCAAGGTTCAAGGATCCACCAATGGTATTTCAAACAAGTATACTACAAACTCTTATTACTCAACTGGAGATTAACCATTTAACAAGCAAGGTATTAAGAATTAGTAAGATAAAAGATAAGACATGTTAATATTAAATATTAAGATCCATGTTGAGTTTACACTATATTTATTCTTACACCATTAGTATAACCTTTTCACCTTGACATAATAAACTTAGCTAAACATAATGAAGAAGAGAAACATAAATAAACAAAACAAGAATATAAATAAGATACAAGTTAACTAAGGAAAGGAAAGGAAATGATAAACACAAACAAGATATTCATGAAAGCAAAACTTAAGAACTACAAAAAAAAAAAAAAAGAGAGAAATAAAGAGCATGAACTTGATCTGAACAACCAAGCCCCAAAATACATGGCAAATGCCTCCTTTTATAGGCCAAAATTCAGAATTATTGATTTGATGACTAATTGTTGAGTGGGTGACCAACTCTTGACTTGGTGAAAATTCATATCTTTTTGTCTAAATAAAACAAAAATGCTAGCATCAAAACTGGGTCCACTTGAAAACATGAAAGTTGTAGGAAATTGACTCAGCTTTTCAGGAAAAAAAATGGAGGTCATTTGGACTTCTAGAACTCCATATATGGGTCAAACATTGAATAGTGTTCGGGCTGCAGGACAGATTCGGACTTCTCCGTTATTGCTATAATTTGGACTTGCAAAAGGCCTTCTTAGATCTTGATGAAAACATCAAAGTTGTAGGCCTATATCTTACCAAATATTTTTAAAAATTTGAGGTCATTTGGACATTTAGAACTCGAGATATGACCCAATTACCAAACAGTGTTCCAGTTTGGACTGCACCAACATCTCTTTTCTAAGCTTCACCCTCTCTTTATCTTCACAAATTTCAGTAGTTGAATTCATCAATCAATCCTTTGATTTATATGATATGCCTGCATTTAAGATGAACATTACCATATATTAAGGTATCTTATAGTATTAGACTTGTTATTATAAAACATGTTTTAGTTAAGGAGTTATTGATACTTCAAGTGCAAAATAATGATATAAACATTTGATAAACATGCACTTTTAAGTACTAATCACCCATTTTCTTCTCCCTCAGCCAATCATAGCAACCGTCTCCCAGCTTCTCCACCTGACAAACCCGAAGCCAGCTTCATCCACAACACCCACAGATCAAGACCCCCCCAGCTGTTTCCCTTTGGTTGCTCCTTCTCACACGAACCAGCTTTTCCTCCACAAACCCATACACAGAAATGAAATCGTAACCTCACAGACCCATAAACACCCGGCATTAACTCCCTATTTTCCTCCGATCTGCCTTACAATTAAAGTCATCCTCACCCCTCCAACCTCAGTTCCTTTTCCTTCTTCCCTTTCAACCAGCAGACCACAACAAACCAG
>JAAWWB010002310.1:0-49094 GCA_018804465.1 Populus tomentosa
CATTCTTGGAATGTCGCATCTATCACAAACATTCCACCATAATGCTTTCGCAAAGGAGCATTCGAAGAACAAGTGGTTGTGATCTTCATTATTGCAGAGACAGAGTGAGCACCTATTGGGACCATGAATACCAAACCGATGAAGTCTATCCTGCGTTGAGAGTTTCCGTTGGATAGCCACCCAAAGAAGAAATGCATGTCTTGGGACAGCATTCTTGAACCACACGATGTCATGCCAATCAACCATTTGATGATGAATTCTGAGTTGTTCCCAAGCTACTTTGACTGAAAAACTCTGATTTGGCGAATCCAACCAAACAATCTCATCCTTTTGCCCCTTAGGAGTAGAGGTGGAAGGAATAGCTTCTAAAATGGGGTGCCAGCCAATAGCATGAGTGATAGGAATTCTCCATTCTAAGTTATTAATCAGCACGTTCACTCTCGCGTTGTGTTCCATACCTGAATCATAGATGAAACGTTCACCGTAGGTATCAGCAAGCGGGCTGTGAGGATGCCAATTGTCAAACCATAGAGAGGTTGTCATTCCATCTCCGATGACGTGCTTCATCTTCGGCCATGCTAAGGATCTGAGCTTTAGAATCTTTCCCCAAGCCCAAGAGCAGCTTCCTGGCGCCTTGATTGTCCAGAAATTCCTACCTCGCAAGAGATTGGATCTGATCCAAGTAGACCAGATTGAGCCATCTGAGTCATTGCACAAGTTCCAAATATGTTTCAACAAGGCAATCTTGTTCCATTCTGCTATCCTTTTTATGCCTAGCCCCCCCTCCTTTTTTGGAAGACATACCTGATCCCAAGCCACTTTAGCCCTGGTAGTGCTCATATCTGAACCTGACCCAAAGAAAGGATCTCATAATTTGCTCAACATTTTTCACTACTTCCCCAGGTAATAGGAATAGAGATGCCCAATAGACCTGGATGGAGAATAAGACTGAGTTAATCAGTTGTACTCGCCCCGCGAAAGAGAGTGTTCTGCAGGTCCAATGTCGAACTTTGGCGGTAATTCGATCCACGAGGCCCTTACAATTAACAGCCTTTAGTCTGGACAAGATAAGAGGCACTCCCAAATATTTCATAGGAAGCTCCCCCTCTCTAAACCCAAGAATACTGATAATCTGTTCCCTCTCAGCACCTAACGAACCGCTCAAGAAGATGTCACTTTTGTTTGGATTTGGATATAGACCTGATAGAACCTGAAACTCTGTGAGTACATTTTTGATCATACGGATTGAATGTACATCCCCTTTGCTGAATATCATCAAGTCGTCGGCAAAGCAAAGATGAGAAATTCTGTCCTTCTTGCATCTCCAGTGGAACTTGAAGTTTTGGTTGGCACTCATATTGCAGAACAG
Source organism: Populus tomentosa (assembly GCA_018804465.1). Classification (NCBI taxonomy): domain Eukaryota; kingdom Viridiplantae; phylum Streptophyta; class Magnoliopsida; order Malpighiales; family Salicaceae; genus Populus; species Populus tomentosa. The sequence goes on from JAAWWB010002310.1 coordinate 1,370, forward strand.
CCCTGACAGGATTTCCATGCATAGGACAAACAAATATGGAGATAATGGATCACCTTGTCTCAGCCCTCTCCCCCCTTGGAAGTAACCCGCAAGTTCACCGTTGACGTTGATTGAGAATTGACATGATGTAACACAAACCATGATCCAATCAATGACTGTTCTAGGGAATCCCATTTTTATCAACGTAGCATCAACGAAATCCCACCGAACAGAGTCATAAGCCTTCATCAGGTCTACTTTCATAGCACAACGAGCAGGACCCGTAGTTGTGTGATAGCCTGTCATTAGTTCCTGAGACAAAAGAATATTGTCGCTGATTCTCCGTCCAGAGATAAAAGCTGTTTGATACGGACCTACTAAGGATGGTAAAACAACTTTCATTCTCCCAGCTAGAATCTTCGCGATGCATTTGTATACTGTATTGCAGCAAGATATAGGACGAAAATCTGTCAACCTCGTAGGATTAGCAACTTTAGGGATAAGGGAAATGGATGTAGCATTCATTTCTTTAAGCATTCTACGAGTCTGGAAAAAGGAGCTAACAGCGTTGATTACATCTTCCCCCACTATGTGCCACATTCTTTTGAAGAAACCTGCGTTGAAGCCATCTGGACCAGGAGCTTTGTTGTTTTTCAAACTAAACATAGCATGCTTAATCTCCTCTCTTGTTACATCTTGTGCTAGTACATGCTGTTGAGTTGCCGACAATTTGTAAATAATTGTCGATTGCATCACTTCCTCGTTAAGGACCCTAGGCATCTGTTTCACTCCCAAAACACGCTGGAAGTATGCAATTACTTCTGATTTGACTGCCTCGTGTCCTTCAACGACTTCACCATCCTCCCTTGTAACCGAGAGAAGCTTATTTCTATTCTGTCTACCATTTACTGATTTGTGAAAGTAGCTAGTATTCTGATCCCCCAAGCTAAGCCATTGTATCCTTGCCTTTTGTCTGAAAAAACACTCTTCCGCCCTGACAGTAGAAGCATAGTTACGAACAGCATCTCTTTCTCGCATACGCAATGTTGGATCCTCAGGCGCTGTATGCAGAGCTTGTTGAGCCCTATCCATGTGATCTTTTGCATCTTTGACTCTATCGGAGAAGTGAGTCTTATTGAAATGTTTAAGTTCCTGCTTTAGCTTCCTTAGTTTGCAACACAGTTGATACATTGGACAACCTCCTGAATGCTGATCCCATACTTTCTTCACCAAGGGCATGAACTCGTCATGATCCATCCACATATCGAAGAATCTGAATGGTTTCTTTATGTTCTGAACATTGCCAGTGACTTTTACCACCATGGGAGAATGATCTGACATACCAGCAGGCAAGAATCTCGCTTCCGACAATGGGAAGCGCATATTCCACTTCTCATTCACAAGCACTCTATCTAGTTTCCGCATAATCATATTCTCAAGACATTGGTTCGTCCAAGTATAATGCATACCTGAATACCGAAGATCATCCACTTTCGCTTCACGTATACATGTTTCCAATCTGTCCATATGACCAGCCCACGTAGAAGACCCCCCTAACCTCTCTGACTGGTTGCGGATAGCATTAAAGTCGCCCATAAGAATCCATGGGGTTGACTCCCATCCATCACTACGACTCACAATATCAGACCATAAAGCCTCACGTACAGATGCATTATTGTCTCCGTAAATGATTGAAGTATTAAAACAGATATTGGTAGCTAATATCATGACAGAAACATGGATAGCCTGGTCTGACATTCCCAGAACATCCACCTTCACCAAATCAGCATTCCAACAAACCCAAATACGACCACGACAAGAGAAATCATAATTATACAAGAATGACCAATTACGCAGAAGAAGTTGCGAAACATTATCTTTATTCCTGTCTCTAACCCGAGTTTCAACCAAACCAAAAAAAAACCATCCTCTCTTGATGGATGAGCTGACGCAGTTCTGAATGCTTTATGGGATCATTCAAACCTCTAACATTCCAACATCCAATAATCATAGGGAAATAGAGAGGAGTACCAAACATCAACACACGGATTACCTTGACTTGCCCCCCCTCGAGGAGCCAGATTTCTTACTCTTCTTTGAAAAGCCTGGAGAACCCGTTTTCTTTTTTCCTAGAGAGTCTCTAGCCTTGCTAGCTAACTGATTAATAAAAGTTTCCCCGTCAGAAGAAATCGGACTTTGCGGACTTGTTGGGATCAGTGACGTCGACTCCTTATCATCATCTTCCTTACCTGTACCACCTCCCATAACTCCAATATCAACATTCACCTCATGACTAACAGGGTTCATGGTTGCATTACAGATGGTTGAACTTTGATCTAAAGAAGTACATGCATCCCCTTCCTCCGGCACCATGTCTGCTCGTAAGCTCTTCAAAATAAGAGGAGAGGTAGGATTTTCATCTTCATAACAACCAGCATTGGGCACATCTAATGTCGCAGATTCATTCGTATTACAATCAGCACTCTGTAAAGCAGATGCTAAACAACCATTCTCATTACAATTAAGCTCTTTAGATGCCAAACAATCATTCTCACCAATCGTAACACCCTTATTTCGTTTACCAACTACCTGCCATTGAAGCTGATTCTGCTTATTATCTGCATGTTTAGAGTTCACAGCTCCTATTTTCCTTTTGCCCTCTGCCCCCATTGTACGATCATCAACTTTACTGGTAGCACATATCGCTGTGGTATGTCCAAAGACATTGCAATTATTGCACCTTGAAGGAATCCATTCATAATCCGCTGAAATTGTTATGAATAACCCATTTGGACAGCGAAGGTCGTATTCCTTCACCAGCGTTTTCGAAGCTTCTATCTCAACGCAAACTCTTGCGTAGCTAAGCCTTTTACGCAACAATGTAGTAAGGTCAGCATGAAGGGGAACCCCAATAGCACTCGCTACACAACTCAGCCCCTTAACAGTCCAATACTCGAGAGGAACATTGTAGAGCTTAACCCATACCGGAACTCTATCCAGATCATCTTTCAAAAATTGCATGTTCGGATGCCAACGTTTAAGCACCAAAGGTCTGTTGGCCATGTGCCATGGGGCTCTCTCCAGAACATTAGTGGCGCGATCGACAGAATCAAAAGTGAAGAGAAAGAATCCATTATCAGAAGATAAAACTTCGGATAGACCGTGGGAGCCCCATATTCTTTTAGCAATAGAATTAACAACAGGATAGGGTAATTTCTGACCCACGAAATTACCAACTAGAGTGGATTTCCAAAGTTCACAGCCATCCTCAAACACATCAAGTGGAGGAGCTACTGTCACACGACCATCAGTTATTGCGGGGGGAGCAAAATGCAAGTTACGGACTGGATTCATATCAAGGGACATCCTACCCTTATTGTCATCAACATCAGAGCCCTTCAAAGCATTTAAAAAATTCAATTTGGGGCTAAGGTGTAGCTGTTCTTGTTGCTTAGACCCAACCTTCAACTCATCACCTTTAGAACCCAACACAGGATTCATGTCATGACTATTTAGCATGTCTTGGAGGTCTAATTGTAAAGTATGTCCAGATTTAACTCCATTGTGTTGTTCAATGTCAGAGCTAACCATTGGAACAAATTTGACAGCAGAACACAAAGACAATTTGGCAGCATACAAATACTAGAAAAAAACTCAACGCCAGACAGCACTAATAAGCGACCAGCACTATGATTGGAACACCGATCAGTTCAAAGATCCCAACGGTTCAAAGGAAGATACACATGTTATGTATAACATAGTCAAAAATCAGCACAGTTTAACGGTTGGATCTTCGCAGATCTTAATTATACCGAAACTGACCTGAGAATGACGACCTTCTGTTGAACATGTAGAAAACGTTGCTGGAGGCTTAATTTCTAATCTCCACCGTTCAGAATGTGTATCATAACCAGATGCATCACATATCCAAAAATAAGCTTGATCCAACGGTGGAAGAGGGAGAAATATGCCGGCGGCTCTGACTGTTCCGAGAAGGATTTCTCCAGAAAAATTCAAATGGCTGGCTTCCGCAGGAGGAATCCAATATGGATGATCCCTCTGGACAGAGAGGTGGTTTGCTTATGGTTCACCAAGATTTGTGTTTCTGCGGCAAAAATTGAATGATCCTTCAAATTTCAACTAATCACTCTTTTCTTTTTTTTGGTAAGCTGACTTATGTATTTAAAGAAAATGATACAAAGAATATAATGGGCATACCCAAGATTTACAATGAGGACAGAAACGAAAACCAACAAATGGCTACAGGCTAGCCACAACAAAACAAAAACTTGGACCAACTAGATATGCTAGGGGTACAAAAACAACCAGCTAAACATCAAATTAAGAGTCCATGTTATTGACCCTCCAAAGTCTTTGGATCCTTATGTTTTCATCTGTTTGTTGAACATTCCTTATCAAAACAAGCTTATCGCGAATGATACATTCGATTTGATCAAAAACCAAATTCGAAGCTTTAAACACATCTGCAAAGATCCTTGCATTCCGTTCTTGCCAGATACAATACACTGTAGCTGCGAAACCCAGTTAACGAGAAAAGTTGACGAAACTTTTTCCATGCCAAGAGACAGTGGCCAATCGAATCCATTCATCCAAGCTTTTTGTCATTCTTGGAATGTCGCATCTATCACAAACATTCCACCATAATGCTTTCGCAAAGGAGCATTCAAAGAACAAGTGGTTGTGATCTTCATTATTGCAGAGACAGAGTGAGCACCTATTGGGACCATGAATACCAAACCGATGAAGTCTATCCTGCGTTGAGAGTTTCCGTTGGATAGCCACCCAAAGAAGAAATGCATGTCTTGGGACAGCATTCTTGAACCACACGATGTCATGCCAATCAACCATTTGATGATGAATTCTTAGTTGTTCCCAAGCTACTTTGACTGAGAAACTCTGATTTGGCGAATCCAACCAAACAATCTCATCCTCAACCTTAGGAGTAGAGGTGGAAGGAATAGCTTCTAAAATGGGGTGCCAGCCAACAGCATGAGTGATAGGAATTCTCCATTCTAAGTTATTAATCAGCACGTTCACTCTCGCGTTGTGTTCCATACCTGAATCATAGATGAAACGTTCACCGTAGGTATCAGCGAGCGGGCTGTGAGGATGCCAATTGTCAAACCATAGAGAGGTTGTCATTCCATCTCCGATGACGTGCTTCATCTTCGGCCATGCTAAGGATCTGAGCTACTAATCACTCTTTTCTCTATTTCTTTCTGATATTTTTTTTTCTTTTTAACAAAACTGATATGATTAGAGACATTAACAAGATGAAATATAAACTTTTTTTTTTTTTTGCTTAGATGACACAGACTCGAAGAACAAGAAGATGAATGCAAAGACTGAAAAACTTAAGGGACACTAAAAAAAAAAAGAAAATGACAGAATGATATGACCTTGTTTCGGAGCCTAGCTCAGATACCAACTAATTCTCCTGATCACGTGGTCACGCAACCCACAATCTTTTTTTTTGGTAAGCTGACTTATGTATTAAAAGAAAATGATACAAAGAATATAATGGGCATACCCAAGATTTACAATGAGGACAGAAACCCACAATCAAGAAAAAGAAAATAAAAATGAAAACAACAGAAAGAAATTGAATTTCAAAACATGACGCAAAACGGGCTTGTTTACGACGACGAGTTAAGTCCTTTGGAGCACTAATCTCTTTATTTCTGTCCCTTTGATACCACCTCTCTTGTTGAATCCTCCCTTTTCTTTTGCCATAACACCTCGTCACAATACATGAAATCCCTTCGGTTTGTGGGCTGCCGAAAGCCTTCCTGGTAGCCTGCGGTCTCATCCTTAAAACCACCACCACCACCACCATCAATCCTCATAATCACCCCCACTTTGGCCTTTCAGCCCCCACTGCCGTGGTTTGATTTCAATTCAGCCCCAACCCTTGTCGCATCTTGGGTACGTGTTCCGGCCATGCTACCACGTTTTGCCACCTTGTCAAGTCAGCCACACACGTTCCCCGTCGTGGAATTCATTCTTTCCGTCGTCTTCGTCATGGCTTGCATTTGGAATTTAAGTCCTACATCGGGAGGGCGCGGCGTGTTGTTTCGATCTGACATGATAGTACCTGTAAAAATTGGTTAGTGGTAGGGGGCAAAAAGAAAATCCTCAGGTCGCCCGTGCTTCGCTCACACCTCTCGTCTCACCTCCTTGAGGTTCTTGCAGGACTAAAACCAGCGCCAGACAGAACCAATCTCAGCAGCGCAATCCAAATATGCATATATGGCTCAAGAAGTAATAAAGACCAGGGAACCAGCAAAAACGAAACCGGGATGATAGTCTCGCGAGCAGCAAGCGAATCTATCCGAAATACAAACAAAACTGAAGACTCGAATAACAATAGAAACGAAATGTGCGAAATATGATGAAACAACACCCAAATGTGCAGCAGGAAAAAGAAAATAAAAATGAAAACAACAGAAAGAAATTGAATTTCAACACGTGACGCAAAACGGGCTTGTTGACGACGATGAGTTGAGTCCGAATCTGGAAACCTAAAGCCAGTCATCTGTAATTGAGCTAAACTTTAAGATATGGTGCGATATCAACCCAAATACACAGGATATGAAGTTTGAGCGATTTAGGATAAGGTTTGATGTACCGAACCCGAAAACAATTTGAACCAGAAGTGATCAGACCCGAAATTGAAAAACCAAAGCGAACGACGTCCAACTGACCCCAAACTTAATATTTTCATGCGATTAGGGCCCTAGTAATGAGTGTGTCAAATTTGAGCTAATTCCGAGTTGATTTGGTCCAGTTTTCCCTTGTTAGGTTTTCAGCCGGGTCCAATGGTAGGACTGAGAATTATGGCTACTGCCGTAAAAGTGGACGGTTACACATTTTACGTCAAAATCCGAATCTGACCTTGCCTGGATCCTATCATTCCCTCTGTCTTCAAGATGATTCGTCCGCGAATCACCACCAAGTTGAATGGACAGTTCCTTAGCCTCGGTTTGAATCCTTTGGAACTCTTTTCTTGCCAACAATTGTCGCCAACAACTTCGGATGAAAGTAGCAGCCGTTCCATTTCGTATTTCATCATTGCAACGTTTTTTCTCCTCTCCTTCTGAAGCTCGCGGCGCATTGACTGCTGCCGTTAACACATCAAGTTCTTGCCTCATCTCCCCGAGAATACGAGATAGACTCTTTGGAGCACTAATCTCTTTATTTCTGTCCCTTTGATACCACCTCTCCTGTTGAATCCTCCCTTTTCTTTTGCCATAACACCTCGTCACAATACATGAAATCCCTTCGGTTTGTGGGCTGCCGAAAGCCTTCCTGGTAGCCTGCGGTCTCATCCTTAAAACCACCACCACCACCACCATCAATCCTCATAATCACCCCCACTTTGGCCTTTCAGCCCCCACTGCCGTGGTTTGATTTCAATTCAGCCCCAACCCTTGTCGCATCTTGGGTACGTGTTCCGGCCATGCTACCACGTTTTGCCACCTTGTCAAGTCAGCCACACACGTTCCCCGTCGTGGAATTCATTCTTTCCGTCGTCTTCGTCATGGCTTGCATTTGGAATTTAAGTCCTACATCGGGAGGGCGCGGCGTGTTGTTTCGATCTGACATGATAGTACCTGTAAAAATTGGTTAGTGGTAGGGGGCAAAAAGAAAATCCTCAGGTCGCCCGTGCTTCGCTCACACCTCTCGTCTCACCTCCTTGAGGTTCTTGCAGGACTAAAACCAGCGCCAGACAGAACCAATCTCAGCAGCGCAATCCAAATATGCATATATGGCTCAAGAAGTAATAAAGACCAGGGAACCAGCAAAAACGAAACCGGGATGATAGTCTCGCGAGCAGCAAGCGAATCTATCCGAAATACAAACAAAACTGAAGACTCGAATAACAATAGAAACGAAATGTGCGAAATATGATGAAACAACACCCAAATGTGCAGCAGGAAAAAGAAAATAAAAATGAAAACAACAGAAAGAAATTGAATTTCAACACGTGACGCAAAACGGGCTTGTTGACGACGATGAGTTGAGTCCGAATCTGGAAACCTAAAGCCAGTCATCTGTAATTGAGCTAAACTTTAAGATATGGTGCGATATCAACCCAAATACACAGGATATGAAGTTTGAGCGATTTAGGATAAGGTTTGATGTACCGAACCCGAAAACAATTTGAACCAGAAGTGATCAGACCCGAAATTGAAAAACCAAAGCGAACGACGTCCAACTGACCCCAAACTTAATATTTTCATGCGATTAGGGCCCTAGTAATGAGTGTGTCAAATTTGAGCTAATTCCGAGTTGATTTGGTCCAGTTTTCCCTTGTTAGGTTTTCAGCCGGGTCCAATGGTAGGACTGAGAATTATGGCTACTGCCGTAAAAGTGGACGGTTACACATTTTACGTCAAAATCCGAATCTGACCTTGCCTGGATCCTATCATTCCCTCTGTCTTCAAGATGATTCGTCCGCGAATCACCACCAAGTTGAATGGACAGTTCCTTAGCCTCGGTTTGAATCCTTTGGAACTCTTTTCTTGCCAACAATTGTCGCCAACAACTTCGGATGAAAGTAGCAGCCGTTCCATTTCGTATTTCATCATTGCAACGTTTTTTCTCCTCTCCTTCTGAAGCTCGCGGCGCATTGACTGCTGCCGTTAACACATCAAGTTCTTGCCTCATCTCCCCGAGAATACGAGATAGACTCTTTGGAGCACTAATCTCTTTATTTCTGTCCCTTTGATACCACCTCTCCTGTTGAATCCTCCCTTTTCTTTTGCCATAACACCTCGTCACAATACATGAAATCCCTTCGGTTTGTGGGCTGCCGAAAGCCTTCCTGGTAGCCTGCGGTCTCATCCTTAAAACCACCACCACCACCACCATCAATCCTCATAATCACCCCCACTTTGGCCTTTCAGCCCCCACTGCCGTGGTTTGATTTCAATTCAGCCCCAACCCTTGTCGCATCTTGGGTACGTGTTCCGGCCATGCTACCACGTTTTGCCACCTTGTCAAGTCAGCCACACACGTTCCCCGTCGTGGAATTCATTCTTTCCGTCGTCTTCGTCATGGCTTGCATTTGGAATTTAAGTCCTACATCGGGAGGGCGCGGCGTGTTGTTTCGATCTGACATGATAGTACCTGTAAAAATTGGTTAGTGGTAGGGGGCAAAAAGAAAATCCTCAGGTCGCCCGTGCTTCGCTCACACCTCTCGTCTCACCTCCTTGAGGTTCTTGCAGGACTAAAACCAGCGCCAGACAGAACCAATCTCAGCAGCGCAATCCAAATATGCATATATGGCTCAAGAAGTAATAAAGACCAGGGAACCAGCAAAAACGAAACCGGGATGATAGTCTCGCGAGCAGCAAGCGAATCTATCCGAAATACAAACAAAACTGAAGACTCGAATAACAATAGAAACGAAATGTGCGAAATATGATGAAACAACACCCAAATGTGCAGCAGGAAAAAGAAAATAAAAATGAAAACAACAGAAAGAAATTGAATTTCAACACGTGACGCAAAACGGGCTTGTTGACGACGATGAGTTGAGTCCGAATCTGGAAACCTAAAGCCAGTCATCTGTAATTGAGCTAAACTTTAAGATATGGTGCGATATCAACCCAAATACACAGGATATGAAGTTTGAGCGATTTAGGATAAGGTTTGATGTACCGAACCCGAAAACAATTTGAACCAGAAGTGATCAGACCCGAAATTGAAAAACCAAAGCGAACGACGTCCAACTGACCCCAAACTTAATATTTTCATGCGATTAGGGCCCTAGTAATGAGTGTGTCAAATTTGAGCTAATTCCGAGTTGATTTGGTCCAGTTTTCCCTTGTTAGGTTTTCAGCCGGGTCCAATGGTAGGACTGAGAATTATGGCTACTGCCGTAAAAGTGGACGGTTACACATTTTACGTCAAAATCCGAATCTGACCTTGCCTGGATCCTATCATTCCCTCTGTCTTCAAGATGATTCGTCCGCGAATCACCACCAAGTTGAATGGACAGTTCCTTAGCCTCGGTTTGAATCCTTTGGAACTCTTTTCTTGCCAACAATTGTCGCCAACAACTTCGGATGAAAGTAGCAGCCGTTCCATTTCGTATTTCATCATTGCAACGTTTTTTCTCCTCTCCTTCTGAAGCTCGCGGCGCATTGACTGCTGCCGTTAACACATCAAGTTCTTGCCTCATCTCCCCGAGAATACGAGATAGACTCTTTGGAGCACTAATCTCTTTATTTCTGTCCCTTTGATACCACCTCTCCTGTTGAATCCTCCCTTTTCTTTTGCCATAACACCTCGTCACAATACATGAAATCCCTTCGGTTTGTGGGCTGCCGAAAGCCTTCCTGGTAGCCTGCGGTCTCATCCTTAAAACCACCACCACCACCACCATCAATCCTCATAATCACCCCCACTTTGGCCTTTCAGCCCCCACTGCCGTGGTTTGATTTCAATTCAGCCCCAACCCTTGTCGCATCTTGGGTACGTGTTCCGGCCATGCTACCACGTTTTGCCACCTTGTCAAGTCAGCCACACACGTTCCCCGTCGTGGAATTCATTCTTTCCGTCGTCTTCGTCATGGCTTGCATTTGGAATTTAAGTCCTACATCGGGAGGGCGCGGCGTGTTGTTTCGATCTGACATGATAGTACCTGTAAAAATTGGTTAGTGGTAGGGGGCAAAAAGAAAATCCTCAGGTCGCCCGTGCTTCGCTCACACCTCTCGTCTCACCTCCTTGAGGTTCTTGCAGGACTAAAACCAGCGCCAGACAGAACCAATCTCAGCAGCGCAATCCAAATATGCATATATGGCTCAAGAAGTAATAAAGACCAGGGAACCAGCAAAAACGAAACCGGGATGATAGTCTCGCGAGCAGCAAGCGAATCTATCCGAAATACAAACAAAACTGAAGACTCGAATAACAATAGAAACGAAATGTGCGAAATATGATGAAACAACACCCAAATGTGCAGCAGGAAAAAGAAAATAAAAATGAAAACAACAGAAAGAAATTGAATTTCAACACGTGACGCAAAACGGGCTTGTTGACGACGACGAGTTGAGTCCGAATCTGGAAACCTAAAGCCAGTCATCTGTAATTGAGCTAAACTTTAAGATATGGTGCGATATCAACCCAAATACACAGGATATGAAGTTTGAGCGATTTAGGATAAGGTTTGATGTACCGAACCCGAAAACAATTTGAACCAGAAGTGATCAGACCCGAAATTGAAAAACCAAAGCGAACGACGTCCAACTGACCCCAAACTTAATATTTTCATGCGATTAGGGCCCTAGTAATGAGTGTGTCAAATTTGAGCTAATTCCGAGTTGATTTGGTCCAGTTTTCCCTTGTTAGGTTTTCAGCCGGGTCCAATGGTAGGACTGAGAATTATGGCTACTGCCGTAAAAGTGGACGGTTACACATTTTACGTCAAAATCCGAATCTGACCTTGCCTGGATCCTATCATTCCCTCTGTCTTCAAGATGATTCGTCCGCGAATCACCACCAAGTTGAATGGACAGTTCCTTAGCCTCGGTTTGAATCCTTTGGAACTCTTTTCTTGCCAACAATTGTCGCCAACAACTTCGGATGAAAGTAGCAGCCGTTCCATTTCGTATTTCATCATTGCAACGTTTTTTCTCCTCTCCTTCTGAAGCTCGCGGCGCATTGACTGCTGCCGTTAACACATCAAGTTCTTGCCTCATCTCCCCGAGAATACGAGATAGACTCTTTGGAGCACTAATCTCTTTATTTCTGTCCCTTTGATACCACCTCTCCTGTTGAATCCTCCCTTTTCTTTTGCCATAACACCTCGTCACAATACATGAAATCCCTTCGGTTTGTGGGCTGCCGAAAGCCTTCCTGGTAGCCTGCGGTCTCATCCTTAAAACCACCACCACCACCACCATCAATCCTCATAATCACCCCCACTTTGGCCTTTCAGCCCCCACTGCCGTGGTTTGATTTCAATTCAGCCCCAACCCTTGTCGCATCTTGGGTACGTGTTCCGGCCATGCTACCACGTTTTGCCACCTTGTCAAGTCAGCCACACACGTTCCCCGTCGTGGAATTCATTCTTTCCGTCGTCTTCGTCATGGCTTGCATTTGGAATTTAAGTCCTACATCGGGAGGGCGCGGCGTGTTGTTTCGATCTGACATGATAGTACCTGTAAAAATTGGTTAGTGGTAGGGGGCAAAAAGAAAATCCTCAGGTCGCCCGTGCTTCGCTCACACCTCTCGTCTCACCTCCTTGAGGTTCTTGCAGGACTAAAACCAGCGCCAGACAGAACCAATCTCAGCAGCGCAATCCAAATATGCATATATGGCTCAAGAAGTAATAAAGACCAGGGAACCAGCAAAAACGAAACCGGGATGATAGTCTCGCGAGCAGCAAGCGAATCTATCCGAAATACAAACAAAACTGAAGACTCGAATAACAATAGAAACGAAATGTGCGAAATATGATGAAACAACACCCAAATGTGCAGCAGGAAAAAGAAAATAAAAATGAAAACAACAGAAAGAAATTGAATTTCAACACGTGACGCAAAACGGGCTTGTTGACGACGACGAGTTGAGTCCGAATCTGGAAACCTAAAGCCAGTCATCTGTAATTGAGCTAAACTTTAAGATATGGTGCGATATCAACCCAAATACACAGGATATGAAGTTTGAGCGATTTAGGATAAGGTTTGATGTACCGAACCCGAAAACAATTTGAACCAGAAGTGATCAGACCCGAAATTGAAAAACCAAAGCGAACGACGTCCAACTGACCCCAAACTTAATATTTTCATGCGATTAGGGCCCTAGTAATGAGTGTGTCAAATTTGAGCTAATTCCGAGTTGATTTGGTCCAGTTTTCCCTTGTTAGGTTTTCAGCCGGGTCCAATGGTAGGACTGAGAATTATGGCTACTGCCGTAAAAGTGGACGGTTACACATTTTACGTCAAAATCCGAATCTGACCTTGCCTGGATCCTATCATTCCCTCTGTCTTCAAGATGATTCGTCCGCGAATCACCACCAAGTTGAATGGACAGTTCCTTAGCCTCGGTTTGAATCCTTTGGAACTCTTTTCTTGCCAACAATTGTCGCCAACAACTTCGGATGAAAGTAGCAGCCGTTCCATTTCGTATTTCATCATTGCAACGTTTTTTCTCCTCTCCTTCTGAAGCTCGCGGCGCATTGACTGCTGCCGTTAACACATCAAGTTCTTGCCTCATCTCCCCGAGAATACGAGATAGACTCTTTGGAGCACTAATCTCTTTATTTCTGTCCCTTTGATACCACCTCTCCTGTTGAATCCTCCCTTTTCTTTTGCCATAACACCTCGTCACAATACATGAAATCCCTTCGGTTTGTGGGCTGCCGAAAGCCTTCCTGGTAGCCTGCGGTCTCATCCTTAAAACCACCACCACCACCACCATCAATCCTCATAATCACCCCCACTTTGGCCTTTCAGCCCCCACTGCCGTGGTTTGATTTCAATTCAGCCCCAACCCTTGTCGCATCTTGGGTACGTGTTCCGGCCATGCTACCACGTTTTGCCACCTTGTCAAGTCAGCCACACACGTTCCCCGTCGTGGAATTCATTCTTTCCGTCGTCTTCGTCATGGCTTGCATTTGGAATTTAAGTCCTACATCGGGAGGGCGCGGCGTGTTGTTTCGATCTGACATGATAGTACCTGTAAAAATTGGTTAGTGGTAGGGGGCAAAAAGAAAATCCTCAGGTCGCCCGTGCTTCGCTCACACCTCTCGTCTCACCTCCTTGAGGTTCTTGCAGGACTAAAACCAGCGCCAGACAGAACCAATCTCAGCAGCGCAATCCAAATATGCATATATGGCTCAAGAAGTAATAAAGACCAGGGAACCAGCAAAAACGAAACCGGGATGATAGTCTCGCGAGCAGCAAGCGAATCTATCCGAAATACAAACAAAACTGAAGACTCGAATAACAATAGAAACGAAATGTGCGAAATATGATGAAACAACACCCAAATGTGCAGCAGGAAAAAGAAAATAAAAATGAAAACAACAGAAAGAAATTGAATTTCAACACGTGACGCAAAACGGGCTTGTTGACGACGACGAGTTGAGTCCGAATCTGGAAACCTAAAGCCAGTCATCTGTAATTGAGCTAAACTTTAAGATATGGTGCGATATCAACCCAAATACACAGGATATGAAGTTTGAGCGATTTAGGATAAGGTTTGATGTACCGAACCCGAAAACAATTTGAACCAGAAGTGATCAGACCCGAAATTGAAAAACCAAAGCGAACGACGTCCAACTGACCCCAAACTTAATATTTTCATGCGATTAGGGCCCTAGTAATGAGTGTGTCAAATTTGAGCTAATTCCGAGTTGATTTGGTCCAGTTTTCCCTTGTTAGGTTTTCAGCCGGGTCCAATGGTAGGACTGAGAATTATGGCTACTGCCGTAAAAGTGGACGGTTACACATTTTACGTCAAAATCCGAATCTGACCTTGCCTGGATCCTATCATTCCCTCTGTCTTCAAGATGATTCGTCCGCGAATCACCACCAAGTTGAATGGACAGTTCCTTAGCCTCGGTTTGAATCCTTTGGAACTCTTTTCTTGCCAACAATTGTCGCCAACAACTTCGGATGAAAGTAGCAGCCGTTCCATTTCGTATTTCATCATTGCAACGTTTTTTCTCCTCTCCTTCTGAAGCTCGCGGCGCATTGACTGCTGCCGTTAACACATCAAGTTCTTGCCTCATCTCCCCGAGAATACGAGATAGACTCTTTGGAGCACTAATCTCTTTATTTCTGTCCCTTTGATACCACCTCTCCTGTTGAATCCTCCCTTTTCTTTTGCCATAACACCTCGTCACAATACATGAAATCCCTTCGGTTTGTGGGCTGCCGAAAGCCTTCCTGGTAGCCTGCGGTCTCATCCTTAAAACCACCACCACCACCACCATCAATCCTCATAATCACCCCCACTTTGGCCTTTCAGCCCCCACTGCCGTGGTTTGATTTCAATTCAGCCCCAACCCTTGTCGCATCTTGGGTACGTGTTCCGGCCATGCTACCACGTTTTGCCACCTTGTCAAGTCAGCCACACACGTTCCCCGTCGTGGAATTCATTCTTTCCGTCGTCTTCGTCATGGCTTGCATTTGGAATTTAAGTCCTACATCGGGAGGGCGCGGCGTGTTGTTTCGATCTGACATGATAGTACCTGTAAAAATTGGTTAGTGGTAGGGGGCAAAAAGAAAATCCTCAGGTCGCCCGTGCTTCGCTCACACCTCTCGTCTCACCTCCTTGAGGTTCTTGCAGGACTAAAACCAGCGCCAGACAGAACCAATCTCAGCAGCGCAATCCAAATATGCATATATGGCTCAAGAAGTAATAAAGACCAGGGAACCAGCAAAAACGAAACCGGGATGATAGTCTCGCGAGCAGCAAGCGAATCTATCCGAAATACAAACAAAACTGAAGACTCGAATAACAATAGAAACGAAATGTGCGAAATATGATGAAACAACACCCAAATGTGCAGCAGGAAAAAGAAAATAAAAATGAAAACAACAGAAAGAAATTGAATTTCAACACGTGACGCAAAACGGGCTTGTTGACGACGACGAGTTGAGTCCGAATCTGGAAACCTAAAGCCAGTCATCTGTAATTGAGCTAAACTTTAAGATATGGTGCGATATCAACCCAAATACACAGGATATGAAGTTTGAGCGATTTAGGATAAGGTTTGATGTACCGAACCCGAAAACAATTTGAACCAGAAGTGATCAGACCCGAAATTGAAAAACCAAAGCGAACGACGTCCAACTGACCCCAAACTTAATATTTTCATGCGATTAGGGCCCTAGTAATGAGTGTGTCAAATTTGAGCTAATTCCGAGTTGATTTGGTCCAGTTTTCCCTTGTTAGGTTTTCAGCCGGGTCCAATGGTAGGACTGAGAATTATGGCTACTGCCGTAAAAGTGGACGGTTACACATTTTACGTCAAAATCCGAATCTGACCTTGCCTGGATCCTATCATTCCCTCTGTCTTCAAGATGATTCGTCCGCGAATCACCACCAAGTTGAATGGACAGTTCCTTAGCCTCGGTTTGAATCCTTTGGAACTCTTTTCTTGCCAACAATTGTCGCCAACAACTTCGGATGAAAGTAGCAGCCGTTCCATTTCGTATTTCATCATTGCAACGTTTTTTCTCCTCTCCTTCTGAAGCTCGCGGCGCATTGACTGCTGCCGTTAACACATCAAGTTCTTGCCTCATCTCCCCGAGAATACGAGATAGACTCTTTGGAGCACTAATCTCTTTATTTCTGTCCCTTTGATACCACCTCTCCTGTTGAATCCTCCCTTTTCTTTTGCCATAACACCTCGTCACAATACATGAAATCCCTTCGGTTTGTGGGCTGCCGAAAGCCTTCCTGGTAGCCTGCGGTCTCATCCTTAAAACCACCACCACCACCACCATCAATCCTCATAATCACCCCCACTTTGGCCTTTCAGCCCCCACTGCCGTGGTTTGATTTCAATTCAGCCCCAACCCTTGTCGCATCTTGGGTACGTGTTCCGGCCATGCTACCACGTTTTGCCACCTTGTCAAGTCAGCCACACACGTTCCCCGTCGTGGAATTCATTCTTTCCGTCGTCTTCGTCATGGCTTGCATTTGGAATTTAAGTCCTACATCGGGAGGGCGCGGCGTGTTGTTTCGATCTGACATGATAGTACCTGTAAAAATTGGTTAGTGGTAGGGGGCAAAAAGAAAATCCTCAGGTCGCCCGTGCTTCGCTCACACCTCTCGTCTCACCTCCTTGAGGTTCTTGCAGGACTAAAACCAGCGCCAGACAGAACCAATCTCAGCAGCGCAATCCAAATATGCATATATGGCTCAAGAAGTAATAAAGACCAGGGAACCAGCAAAAACGAAACCGGGATGATAGTCTCGCGAGCAGCAAGCGAATCTATCCGAAATACAAACAAAACTGAAGACTCGAATAACAATAGAAACGAAATGTGCGAAATATGATGAAACAACACCCAAATGTGCAGCAGGAAAAAGAAAATAAAAATGAAAACAACAGAAAGAAATTGAATTTCAACACGTGACGCAAAACGGGCTTGTTGACGACGACGAGTTGAGTCCGAATCTGGAAACCTAAAGCCAGTCATCTGTAATTGAGCTAAACTTTAAGATATGGTGCGATATCAACCCAAATACACAGGATATGAAGTTTGAGCGATTTAGGATAAGGTTTGATGTACCGAACCCGAAAACAATTTGAACCAGAAGTGATCAGACCCGAAATTGAAAAACCAAAGCGAACGACGTCCAACTGACCCCAAACTTAATATTTTCATGCGATTAGGGCCCTAGTAATGAGTGTGTCAAATTTGAGCTAATTCCGAGTTGATTTGGTCCAGTTTTCCCTTGTTAGGTTTTCAGCCGGGTCCAATGGTAGGACTGAGAATTATGGCTACTGCCGTAAAAGTGGACGGTTACACATTTTACGTCAAAATCCGAATCTGACCTTGCCTGGATCCTATCATTCCCTCTGTCTTCAAGATGATTCGTCCGCGAATCACCACCAAGTTGAATGGACAGTTCCTTAGCCTCGGTTTGAATCCTTTGGAACTCTTTTCTTGCCAACAATTGTCGCCAACAACTTCGGATGAAAGTAGCAGCCGTTCCATTTCGTATTTCATCATTGCAACGTTTTTTCTCCTCTCCTTCTGAAGCTCGCGGCGCATTGACTGCTGCCGTTAACACATCAAGTTCTTGCCTCATCTCCCCGAGAATACGAGATAGACTCTTTGGAGCACTAATCTCTTTATTTCTGTCCCTTTGATACCACCTCTCCTGTTGAATCCTCCCTTTTCTTTTGCCATAACACCTCGTCACAATACATGAAATCCCTTCGGTTTGTGGGCTGCCGAAAGCCTTCCTGGTAGCCTGCGGTCTCATCCTTAAAACCACCACCACCACCACCATCAATCCTCATAATCACCCCCACTTTGGCCTTTCAGCCCCCACTGCCGTGGTTTGATTTCAATTCAGCCCCAACCCTTGTCGCATCTTGGGTACGTGTTCCGGCCATGCTACCACGTTTTGCCACCTTGTCAAGTCAGCCACACACGTTCCCCGTCGTGGAATTCATTCTTTCCGTCGTCTTCGTCATGGCTTGCATTTGGAATTTAAGTCCTACATCGGGAGGGCGCGGCGTGTTGTTTCGATCTGACATGATAGTACCTGTAAAAATTGGTTAGTGGTAGGGGGCAAAAAGAAAATCCTCAGGTCGCCCGTGCTTCGCTCACACCTCTCGTCTCACCTCCTTGAGGTTCTTGCAGGACTAAAACCAGCGCCAGACAGAACCAATCTCAGCAGCGCAATCCAAATATGCATATATGGCTCAAGAAGTAATAAAGACCAGGGAACCAGCAAAAACGAAACCGGGATGATAGTCTCGCGAGCAGCAAGCGAATCTATCCGAAATACAAACAAAACTGAAGACTCGAATAACAATAGAAACGAAATGTGCGAAATATGATGAAACAACACCCAAATGTGCAGCAGGAAAAAGAAAATAAAAATGAAAACAACAGAAAGAAATTGAATTTCAACACGTGACGCAAAACGGGCTTGTTGACGACGACGAGTTGAGTCCGAATCTGGAAACCTAAAGCCAGTCATCTGTAATTGAGCTAAACTTTAAGATATGGTGCGATATCAACCCAAATACACAGGATATGAAGTTTGAGCGATTTAGGATAAGGTTTGATGTACCGAACCCGAAAACAATTTGAACCAGAAGTGATCAGACCCGAAATTGAAAAACCAAAGCGAACGACGTCCAACTGACCCCAAACTTAATATTTTCATGCGATTAGGGCCCTAGTAATGAGTGTGTCAAATTTGAGCTAATTCCGAGTTGATTTGGTCCAGTTTTCCCTTGTTAGGTTTTCAGCCGGGTCCAATGGTAGGACTGAGAATTATGGCTACTGCCGTAAAAGTGGACGGTTACACATTTTACGTCAAAATCCGAATCTGACCTTGCCTGGATCCTATCATTCCCTCTGTCTTCAAGATGATTCGTCCGCGAATCACCACCAAGTTGAATGGACAGTTCCTTAGCCTCGGTTTGAATCCTTTGGAACTCTTTTCTTGCCAACAATTGTCGCCAACAACTTCGGATGAAAGTAGCAGCCGTTCCATTTCGTATTTCATCATTGCAACGTTTTTTCTCCTCTCCTTCTGAAGCTCGCGGCGCATTGACTGCTGCCGTTAACACATCAAGTTCTTGCCTCATCTCCCCGAGAATACGAGATAGACTCTTTGGAGCACTAATCTCTTTATTTCTGTCCCTTTGATACCACCTCTCCTGTTGAATCCTCCCTTTTCTTTTGCCATAACACCTCGTCACAATACATGAAATCCCTTCGGTTTGTGGGCTGCCGAAAGCCTTCCTGGTAGCCTGCGGTCTCATCCTTAAAACCACCACCACCACCACCATCAATCCTCATAATCACCCCCACTTTGGCCTTTCAGCCCCCACTGCCGTGGTTTGATTTCAATTCAGCCCCAACCCTTGTCGCATCTTGGGTACGTGTTCCGGCCATGCTACCACGTTTTGCCACCTTGTCAAGTCAGCCACACACGTTCCCCGTCGTGGAATTCATTCTTTCCGTCGTCTTCGTCATGGCTTGCATTTGGAATTTAAGTCCTACATCGGGAGGGCGCGGCGTGTTGTTTCGATCTGACATGATAGTACCTGTAAAAATTGGTTAGTGGTAGGGGGCAAAAAGAAAATCCTCAGGTCGCCCGTGCTTCGCTCACACCTCTCGTCTCACCTCCTTGAGGTTCTTGCAGGACTAAAACCAGCGCCAGACAGAACCAATCTCAGCAGCGCAATCCAAATATGCATATATGGCTCAAGAAGTAATAAAGACCAGGGAACCAGCAAAAACGAAACCGGGATGATAGTCTCGCGAGCAGCAAGCGAATCTATCCGAAATACAAACAAAACTGAAGACTCGAATAACAATAGAAACGAAATGTGCGAAATATGATGAAACAACACCCAAATGTGCAGCAGGAAAAAGAAAATAAAAATGAAAACAACAGAAAGAAATTGAATTTCAACACGTGACGCAAAACGGGCTTGTTGACGACGACGAGTTGAGTCCGAATCTGGAAACCTAAAGCCAGTCATCTGTAATTGAGCTAAACTTTAAGATATGGTGCGATATCAACCCAAATACACAGGATATGAAGTTTGAGCGATTTAGGATAAGGTTTGATGTACCGAACCCGAAAACAATTTGAACCAGAAGTGATCAGACCCGAAATTGAAAAACCAAAGCGAACGACGTCCAACTGACCCCAAACTTAATATTTTCATGCGATTAGGGCCCTAGTAATGAGTGTGTCAAATTTGAGCTAATTCCGAGTTGATTTGGTCCAGTTTTCCCTTGTTAGGTTTTCAGCCGGGTCCAATGGTAGGACTGAGAATTATGGCTACTGCCGTAAAAGTGGACGGTTACACATTTTACGTCAAAATCCGAATCTGACCTTGCCTGGATCCTATCATTCCCTCTGTCTTCAAGATGATTCGTCCGCGAATCACCACCAAGTTGAATGGACAGTTCCTTAGCCTCGGTTTGAATCCTTTGGAACTCTTTTCTTGCCAACAATTGTCGCCAACAACTTCGGATGAAAGTAGCAGCCGTTCCATTTCGTATTTCATCATTGCAACGTTTTTTCTCCTCTCCTTCTGAAGCTCGCGGCGCATTGACTGCTGCCGTTAACACATCAAGTTCTTGCCTCATCTCCCCGAGAATACGAGATAGACTCTTTGGAGCACTAATCTCTTTATTTCTGTCCCTTTGATACCACCTCTCCTGTTGAATCCTCCCTTTTCTTTTGCCATAACACCTCGTCACAATACATGAAATCCCTTCGGTTTGTGGGCTGCCGAAAGCCTTCCTGGTAGCCTGCGGTCTCATCCTTAAAACCACCACCACCACCACCATCAATCCTCATAATCACCCCCACTTTGGCCTTTCAGCCCCCACTGCCGTGGTTTGATTTCAATTCAGCCCCAACCCTTGTCGCATCTTGGGTACGTGTTCCGGCCATGCTACCACGTTTTGCCACCTTGTCAAGTCAGCCACACACGTTCCCCGTCGTGGAATTCATTCTTTCCGTCGTCTTCGTCATGGCTTGCATTTGGAATTTAAGTCCTACATCGGGAGGGCGCGGCGTGTTGTTTCGATCTGACATGATAGTACCTGTAAAAATTGGTTAGTGGTAGGGGGCAAAAAGAAAATCCTCAGGTCGCCCGTGCTTCGCTCACACCTCTCGTCTCACCTCCTTGAGGTTCTTGCAGGACTAAAACCAGCGCCAGACAGAACCAATCTCAGCAGCGCAATCCAAATATGCATATATGGCTCAAGAAGTAATAAAGACCAGGGAACCAGCAAAAACGAAACCGGGATGATAGTCTCGCGAGCAGCAAGCGAATCTATCCGAAATACAAACAAAACTGAAGACTCGAATAACAATAGAAACGAAATGTGCGAAATATGATGAAACAACACCCAAATGTGCAGCAGGAAAAAGAAAATAAAAATGAAAACAACAGAAAGAAATTGAATTTCAACACGTGACGCAAAACGGGCTTGTTGACGACGACGAGTTGAGTCCGAATCTGGAAACCTAAAGCCAGTCATCTGTAATTGAGCTAAACTTTAAGATATGGTGCGATATCAACCCAAATACACAGGATATGAAGTTTGAGCGATTTAGGATAAGGTTTGATGTACCGAACCCGAAAACAATTTGAACCAGAAGTGATCAGACCCGAAATTGAAAAACCAAAGCGAACGACGTCCAACTGACCCCAAACTTAATATTTTCATGCGATTAGGGCCCTAGTAATGAGTGTGTCAAATTTGAGCTAATTCCGAGTTGATTTGGTCCAGTTTTCCCTTGTTAGGTTTTCAGCCGGGTCCAATGGTAGGACTGAGAATTATGGCTACTGCCGTAAAAGTGGACGGTTACACATTTTACGTCAAAATCCGAATCTGACCTTGCCTGGATCCTATCATTCCCTCTGTCTTCAAGATGATTCGTCCGCGAATCACCACCAAGTTGAATGGACAGTTCCTTAGCCTCGGTTTGAATCCTTTGGAACTCTTTTCTTGCCAACAATTGTCGCCAACAACTTCGGATGAAAGTAGCAGCCGTTCCATTTCGTATTTCATCATTGCAACGTTTTTTCTCCTCTCCTTCTGAAGCTCGCGGCGCATTGACTGCTGCCGTTAACACATCAAGTTCTTGCCTCATCTCCCCGAGAATACGAGATAGACTCTTTGGAGCACTAATCTCTTTATTTCTGTCCCTTTGATACCACCTCTCCTGTTGAATCCTCCCTTTTCTTTTGCCATAACACCTCGTCACAATACATGAAATCCCTTCGGTTTGTGGGCTGCCGAAAGCCTTCCTGGTAGCCTGCGGTCTCATCCTTAAAACCACCACCACCACCACCATCAATCCTCATAATCACCCCCACTTTGGCCTTTCAGCCCCCACTGCCGTGGTTTGATTTCAATTCAGCCCCAACCCTTGTCGCATCTTGGGTACGTGTTCCGGCCATGCTACCACGTTTTGCCACCTTGTCAAGTCAGCCACACACGTTCCCCGTCGTGGAATTCATTCTTTCCGTCGTCTTCGTCATGGCTTGCATTTGGAATTTAAGTCCTACATCGGGAGGGCGCGGCGTGTTGTTTCGATCTGACATGATAGTACCTGTAAAAATTGGTTAGTGGTAGGGGGCAAAAAGAAAATCCTCAGGTCGCCCGTGCTTCGCTCACACCTCTCGTCTCACCTCCTTGAGGTTCTTGCAGGACTAAAACCAGCGCCAGACAGAACCAATCTCAGCAGCGCAATCCAAATATGCATATATGGCTCAAGAAGTAATAAAGACCAGGGAACCAGCAAAAACGAAACCGGGATGATAGTCTCGCGAGCAGCAAGCGAATCTATCCGAAATACAAACAAAACTGAAGACTCGAATAACAATAGAAACGAAATGTGCGAAATATGATGAAACAACACCCAAATGTGCAGCAGGAAAAAGAAAATAAAAATGAAAACAACAGAAAGAAATTGAATTTCAACACGTGACGCAAAACGGGCTTGTTGACGACGACGAGTTGAGTCCGAATCTGGAAACCTAAAGCCAGTCATCTGTAATTGAGCTAAACTTTAAGATATGGTGCGATATCAACCCAAATACACAGGATATGAAGTTTGAGCGATTTAGGATAAGGTTTGATGTACCGAACCCGAAAACAATTTGAACCAGAAGTGATCAGACCCGAAATTGAAAAACCAAAGCGAACGACGTCCAACTGACCCCAAACTTAATATTTTCATGCGATTAGGGCCCTAGTAATGAGTGTGTCAAATTTGAGCTAATTCCGAGTTGATTTGGTCCAGTTTTCCCTTGTTAGGTTTTCAGCCGGGTCCAATGGTAGGACTGAGAATTATGGCTACTGCCGTAAAAGTGGACGGTTACACATTTTACGTCAAAATCCGAATCTGACCTTGCCTGGATCCTATCATTCCCTCTGTCTTCAAGATGATTCGTCCGCGAATCACCACCAAGTTGAATGGACAGTTCCTTAGCCTCGGTTTGAATCCTTTGGAACTCTTTTCTTGCCAACAATTGTCGCCAACAACTTCGGATGAAAGTAGCAGCCGTTCCATTTCGTATTTCATCATTGCAACGTTTTTTCTCCTCTCCTTCTGAAGCTCGCGGCGCATTGACTGCTGCCGTTAACACATCAAGTTCTTGCCTCATCTCCCCGAGAATACGAGATAGACTCTTTGGAGCACTAATCTCTTTATTTCTGTCCCTTTGATACCACCTCTCCTGTTGAATCCTCCCTTTTCTTTTGCCATAACACCTCGTCACAATACATGAAATCCCTTCGGTTTGTGGGCTGCCGAAAGCCTTCCTGGTAGCCTGCGGTCTCATCCTTAAAACCACCACCACCACCACCATCAATCCTCATAATCACCCCCACTTTGGCCTTTCAGCCCCCACTGCCGTGGTTTGATTTCAATTCAGCCCCAACCCTTGTCGCATCTTGGGTACGTGTTCCGGCCATGCTACCACGTTTTGCCACCTTGTCAAGTCAGCCACACACGTTCCCCGTCGTGGAATTCATTCTTTCCGTCGTCTTCGTCATGGCTTGCATTTGGAATTTAAGTCCTACATCGGGAGGGCGCGGCGTGTTGTTTCGATCTGACATGATAGTACCTGTAAAAATTGGTTAGTGGTAGGGGGCAAAAAGAAAATCCTCAGGTCGCCCGTGCTTCGCTCACACCTCTCGTCTCACCTCCTTGAGGTTCTTGCAGGACTAAAACCAGCGCCAGACAGAACCAATCTCAGCAGCGCAATCCAAATATGCATATATGGCTCAAGAAGTAATAAAGACCAGGGAACCAGCAAAAACGAAACCGGGATGATAGTCTCGCGAGCAGCAAGCGAATCTATCCGAAATACAAACAAAACTGAAGACTCGAATAACAATAGAAACGAAATGTGCGAAATATGATGAAACAACACCCAAATGTGCAGCAGGAAAAAGAAAATAAAAATGAAAACAACAGAAAGAAATTGAATTTCAACACGTGACGCAAAACGGGCTTGTTGACGACGACGAGTTGAGTCCGAATCTGGAAACCTAAAGCCAGTCATCTGTAATTGAGCTAAACTTTAAGATATGGTGCGATATCAACCCAAATACACAGGATATGAAGTTTGAGCGATTTAGGATAAGGTTTGATGTACCGAACCCGAAAACAATTTGAACCAGAAGTGATCAGACCCGAAATTGAAAAAACCAAAGCGAACGACGTCCAACTGACCCCAAACTTAATATTTCATGCGATTAGGGCCCTAGTAATGAGTGTGTCAAATTTGAGCTAATTCCGAGTTGATTTGGTCCAGTTTTCCCTTGTTAGGTTTTCAGCCGGGTCCAATGGTAGGACTGAGAATTATGGCTACTGCCGTAAAAGTGGACGGTTACACATTTTACGTCAAAATCCGAATCTGACCTTGCCTGGATCCTATCATCTCCCTCTGTCTTCAAGATGATTCGTCCGCGAATCACCACCAAGTTGAATGGACAGTTCCTTAGCCTCGGTTTGAATCCTTGGAAATCTTTTCTTGCCAAAATTGTCCGCCACAACTTCGGATGAAAGTAGCATCACCGTTCCATTTCCGTATTTCATCATGCAAACGTTTGTTCCTCCTCTCCTCTCTGAAGCTCGCGGCGCATTGACCTGCTGCAGTTAACACATCAGTTCTTGCCATCATCTCCCCGAGAATAAACGAAAGATAGACTCTTGGGAGCCTTTCACTTAATATTTTCATGCGATTAGGGCCCTAGTAATGAGTGTGTCAAATTTGAGCTAATTCCGAGTTGATTTGGTCCAGTTTTCCCTTGTTAGGTTTTCAGCCGGGTCCAATGGTAGGACTGAGAATTATGGCTACTGCCGTAAAAGTGGACGGTTACACATTTTACGTCAAAATCCGAATCTGACCTTGCCTGGATCCTATCATTCCCGAATCCTTTGGAACTCTTCTTGCCAACAATTGTCGCCAACAACTTCGGATGAAAGTAGCAGGCCGTTCCATTTCGTATTTCATCATTGCAACGTTTTTTCTCCTCTCCTTCTGAAGCTCGCGGCGCATTGACTGCTGCCGTTAACACATCAAGTTCTTGCCTCATCTCCCCGAGAATACGAGATAGACTCTTTGGAGCACTAATCTCTTTATTTCTGTCCCTTTGATACCACCTCTCCTGTTGAATCCTCCCTTTTCTTTTGCCATAACACCTCGTCACAATACATGAAATCCCTTCGGTTTGTGGGCTGCCGAAAGCCTTCCTGGTAGCCTGCGGTCTCATCCTTAAAACCACCACCACCACCACCATCAATCCTCATAATCACCCCCACTTTGGCCTTTCAGCCCCCACTGCCGTGGTTTGATTTCAATTCAGCCCCAACCCTTGTCGCATCTTGGGTACGTGTTCCGGCCATGCTACCACGTTTTGCCACCTTGTCAAGTCAGCCACACACGTTCCCCGTCGTGGAATTCATTCTTTCCGTCGTCTTCGTCATGGCTTGCATTTGGAATTTAAGTCCTACATCGGGAGGGCGCGGCGTGTTGTTTCGATCTGACATGATAGTACCTGTAAAAATTGGTTAGTGGTAGGGGGCAAAAAGAAAATCCTCAGGTCGCCCGTGCTTCGCTCACACCTCTCGTCTCACCTCCTTGAGGTTCTTGCAGGACTAAAACCAGCGCCAGACAGAACCAATCTCAGCAGCGCAATCCAAATATGCATATATGGCTCAAGAAGTAATAAAGACCAGGGAACCAGCAAAAACGAAACCGGGATGATAGTCTCGCGAGCAGCAAGCGAATCTATCCGAAATACAAACAAAACTGAAGACTCGAATAACAATAGAAACGAAATGTGCGAAATATGATGAAACAACACCCAAATGTGCAGCAGGAAAAAGAAAATAAAAATGAAAACAACAGAAAGAAATTGAATTTCAACACGTGACGCAAAACGGGCTTGTTGACGACGACGAGTTGAGTCCGAATCTGGAAACCTAAAGCCAGTCATCTGTAATTGAGCTAAACTTTAAGATATGGTGCGATATCAACCCAAATACACAGGATATGAAGTTTGAGCGATTTAGGATAAGGTTTGATGTACCGAACCCGAAAACAATTTGAACCAGAAGTGATCAGACCCGAAATTGAAAAACCAAAGCGAACGACGTCCAACTGACCCCAAACTTAATATTTTCATGCGATTAGGGCCCTAGTAATGAGTGTGTCAAATTTGAGCTAATTCCGAGTTGATTTGGTCCAGTTTTCCCTTGTTAGGTTTTCAGCCGGGTCCAATGGTAGGACTGAGAATTATGGCTACTGCCGTAAAAGTGGACGGTTACACATTTTACGTCAAAATCCGAATCTGACCTTGCCTGGATCCTATCATTCCCTCTGTCTTCAAGATGATTCGTCCGCGAATCACCACCAAGTTGAATGGACAGTTCCTTAGCCTCGGTTTGAATCCTTTGGAACTCTTTTCTTGCCAACAATTGTCGCCAACAACTTCGGATGAAAGTAGCAGCCGTTCCATTTCGTATTTCATCATTGCAACGTTTTTTCTCCTCTCCTTCTGAAGCTCGCGGCGCATTGACTGCTGCCGTTAACACATCAAGTTCTTGCCTCATCTCCCCGAGAATACGAGATAGACTCTTTGGAGCACTAATCTCTTTATTTCTGTCCCTTTGATACCACCTCTCCTGTTGAATCCTCCCTTTTCTTTTGCCATAACACCTCGTCACAATACATGAAATCCCTTCGGTTTGTGGGCTGCCGAAAGCCTTCCTGGTAGCCTGCGGTCTCATCCTTAAAACCACCACCACCACCACCATCAATCCTCATAATCACCCCCACTTTGGCCTTTCAGCCCCCACTGCCGTGGTTTGATTTCAATTCAGCCCCAACCCTTGTCGCATCTTGGGTACGTGTTCCGGCCATGCTACCACGTTTTGCCACCTTGTCAAGTCAGCCACACACGTTCCCCGTCGTGGAATTCATTCTTTCCGTCGTCTTCGTCATGGCTTGCATTTGGAATTTAAGTCCTACATCGGGAGGGCGCGGCGTGTTGTTTCGATCTGACATGATAGTACCTGTAAAAATTGGTTAGTGGTAGGGGGCAAAAAGAAAATCCTCAGGTCGCCCGTGCTTCGCTCACACCTCTCGTCTCACCTCCTTGAGGTTCTTGCAGGACTAAAACCAGCGCCAGACAGAACCAATCTCAGCAGCGCAATCCAAATATGCATATATGGCTCAAGAAGTAATAAAGACCAGGGAACCAGCAAAAACGAAACCGGGATGATAGTCTCGCGAGCAGCAAGCGAATCTATCCGAAATACAAACAAAACTGAAGACTCGAATAACAATAGAAACGAAATGTGCGAAATATGATGAAACAACACCCAAATGTGCAGCAGGAAAAAGAAAATAAAAATGAAAACAACAGAAAGAAATTGAATTTCAACACGTGACGCAAAACGGGCTTGTTGACGACGACGAGTTGAGTCCGAATCTGGAAACCTAAAGCCAGTCATCTGTAATTGAGCTAAACTTTAAGATATGGTGCGATATCAACCCAAATACACAGGATATGAAGTTTGAGCGATTTAGGATAAGGTTTGATGTACCGAACCCGAAAACAATTTGAACCAGAAGTGATCAGACCCGAAATTGAAAAACCAAAGCGAACGACGTCCAACTGACCCCAAACTTAATATTTTCATGCGATTAGGGCCCTAGTAATGAGTGTGTCAAATTTGAGCTAATTCCGAGTTGATTTGGTCCAGTTTTCCCTTGTTAGGTTTTCAGCCGGGTCCAATGGTAGGACTGAGAATTATGGCTACTGCCGTAAAAGTGGACGGTTACACATTTTACGTCAAAATCCGAATCTGACCTTGCCTGGATCCTATCATTCCCTCTGTCTTCAAGATGATTCGTCCGCGAATCACCACCAAGTTGAATGGACAGTTCCTTAGCCTCGGTTTGAATCCTTTGGAACTCTTTTCTTGCCAACAATTGTCGCCAACAACTTCGGATGAAAGTAGCAGCCGTTCCATTTCGTATTTCATCATTGCAACGTTTTTTCTCCTCTCCTTCTGAAGCTCGCGGCGCATTGACTGCTGCCGTTAACACATCAAGTTCTTGCCTCATCTCCCCGAGAATACGAGATAGACTCTTTGGAGCACTAATCTCTTTATTTCTGTCCCTTTGATACCACCTCTCCTGTTGAATCCTCCCTTTTCTTTTGCCATAACACCTCGTCACAATACATGAAATCCCTTCGGTTTGTGGGCTGCCGAAAGCCTTCCTGGTAGCCTGCGGTCTCATCCTTAAAACCACCACCACCACCACCATCAATCCTCATAATCACCCCCACTTTGGCCTTTCAGCCCCCACTGCCGTGGTTTGATTTCAATTCAGCCCCAACCCTTGTCGCATCTTGGGTACGTGTTCCGGCCATGCTACCACGTTTTGCCACCTTGTCAAGTCAGCCACACACGTTCCCCGTCGTGGAATTCATTCTTTCCGTCGTCTTCGTCATGGCTTGCATTTGGAATTTAAGTCCTACATCGGGAGGGCGCGGCGTGTTGTTTCGATCTGACATGATAGTACCTGTAAAAATTGGTTAGTGGTAGGGGGCAAAAAGAAAATCCTCAGGTCGCCCGTGCTTCGCTCACACCTCTCGTCTCACCTCCTTGAGGTTCTTGCAGGACTAAAACCAGCGCCAGACAGAACCAATCTCAGCAGCGCAATCCAAATATGCATATATGGCTCAAGAAGTAATAAAGACCAGGGAACCAGCAAAAACGAAACCGGGATGATAGTCTCGCGAGCAGCAAGCGAATCTATCCGAAATACAAACAAAACTGAAGACTCGAATAACAATAGAAACGAAATGTGCGAAATATGATGAAACAACACCCAAATGTGCAGCAGGAAAAAGAAAATAAAAATGAAAACAACAGAAAGAAATTGAATTTCAACACGTGACGCAAAACGGGCTTGTTGACGACGACGAGTTGAGTCCGAATCTGGAAACCTAAAGCCAGTCATCTGTAATTGAGCTAAACTTTAAGATATGGTGCGATATCAACCCAAATACACAGGATATGAAGTTTGAGCGATTTAGGATAAGGTTTGATGTACCGAACCCGAAAACAATTTGAACCAGAAGTGATCAGACCCGAAATTGAAAAACCAAAGCGAACGACGTCCAACTGACCCCAAACTTAATATTTTCATGCGATTAGGGCCCTAGTAATGAGTGTGTCAAATTTGAGCTAATTCCGAGTTGATTTGGTCCAGTTTTCCCTTGTTAGGTTTTCAGCCGGGTCCAATGGTAGGACTGAGAATTATGGCTACTGCCGTAAAAGTGGACGGTTACACATTTTACGTCAAAATCCGAATCTGACCTTGCCTGGATCCTATCATTCCCTCTGTCTTCAAGATGATTCGTCCGCGAATCACCACCAAGTTGAATGGACAGTTCCTTAGCCTCGGTTTGAATCCTTTGGAACTCTTTTCTTGCCAACAATTGTCGCCAACAACTTCGGATGAAAGTAGCAGCCGTTCCATTTCGTATTTCATCATTGCAACGTTTTTTCTCCTCTCCTTCTGAAGCTCGCGGCGCATTGACTGCTGCCGTTAACACATCAAGTTCTTGCCTCATCTCCCCGAGAATACGAGATAGACTCTTTGGAGCACTAATCTCTTTATTTCTGTCCCTTTGATACCACCTCTCCTGTTGAATCCTCCCTTTTCTTTTGCCATAACACCTCGTCACAATACATGAAATCCCTTCGGTTTGTGGGCTGCCGAAAGCCTTCCTGGTAGCCTGCGGTCTCATCCTTAAAACCACCACCACCACCACCATCAATCCTCATAATCACCCCCACTTTGGCCTTTCAGCCCCCACTGCCGTGGTTTGATTTCAATTCAGCCCCAACCCTTGTCGCATCTTGGGTACGTGTTCCGGCCATGCTACCACGTTTTGCCACCTTGTCAAGTCAGCCACACACGTTCCCCGTCGTGGAATTCATTCTTTCCGTCGTCTTCGTCATGGCTTGCATTTGGAATTTAAGTCCTACATCGGGAGGGCGCGGCGTGTTGTTTCGATCTGACATGATAGTACCTGTAAAAATTGGTTAGTGGTAGGGGGCAAAAAGAAAATCCTCAGGTCGCCCGTGCTTCGCTCACACCTCTCGTCTCACCTCCTTGAGGTTCTTGCAGGACTAAAACCAGCGCCAGACAGAACCAATCTCAGCAGCGCAATCCAAATATGCATATATGGCTCAAGAAGTAATAAAGACCAGGGAACCAGCAAAAACGAAACCGGGATGATAGTCTCGCGAGCAGCAAGCGAATCTATCCGAAATACAAACAAAACTGAAGACTCGAATAACAATAGAAACGAAATGTGCGAAATATGATGAAACAACACCCAAATGTGCAGCAGGAAAAAGAAAATAAAAATGAAAACAACAGAAAGAAATTGAATTTCAACACGTGACGCAAAACGGGCTTGTTGACGACGACGAGTTGAGTCCGAATCTGGAAACCTAAAGCCAGTCATCTGTAATTGAGCTAAACTTTAAGATATGGTGCGATATCAACCCAAATACACAGGATATGAAGTTTGAGCGATTTAGGATAAGGTTTGATGTACCGAACCCGAAAACAATTTGAACCAGAAGTGATCAGACCCGAAATTGAAAAACCAAAGCGAACGACGTCCAACTGACCCCAAACTTAATATTTTCATGCGATTAGGGCCCTAGTAATGAGTGTGTCAAATTTGAGCTAATTCCGAGTTGATTTGGTCCAGTTTTCCCTTGTTAGGTTTTCAGCCGGGTCCAATGGTAGGACTGAGAATTATGGCTACTGCCGTAAAAGTGGACGGTTACACATTTTACGTCAAAATCCGAATCTGACCTTGCCTGGATCCTATCATTCCCTCTGTCTTCAAGATGATTCGTCCGCGAATCACCACCAAGTTGAATGGACAGTTCCTTAGCCTCGGTTTGAATCCTTTGGAACTCTTTTCTTGCCAACAATTGTCGCCAACAACTTCGGATGAAAGTAGCAGCCGTTCCATTTCGTATTTCATCATTGCAACGTTTTTTCTCCTCTCCTTCTGAAGCTCGCGGCGCATTGACTGCTGCCGTTAACACATCAAGTTCTTGCCTCATCTCCCCGAGAATACGAGATAGACTCTTTGGAGCACTAATCTCTTTATTTCTGTCCCTTTGATACCACCTCTCCTGTTGAATCCTCCCTTTTCTTTTGCCATAACACCTCGTCACAATACATGAAATCCCTTCGGTTTGTGGGCTGCCGAAAGCCTTCCTGGTAGCCTGCGGTCTCATCCTTAAAACCACCACCACCACCACCATCAATCCTCATAATCACCCCCACTTTGGCCTTTCAGCCCCCACTGCCGTGGTTTGATTTCAATTCAGCCCCAACCCTTGTCGCATCTTGGGTACGTGTTCCGGCCATGCTACCACGTTTTGCCACCTTGTCAAGTCAGCCACACACGTTCCCCGTCGTGGAATTCATTCTTTCCGTCGTCTTCGTCATGGCTTGCATTTGGAATTTAAGTCCTACATCGGGAGGGCGCGGCGTGTTGTTTCGATCTGACATGATAGTACCTGTAAAAATTGGTTAGTGGTAGGGGGCAAAAAGAAAATCCTCAGGTCGCCCGTGCTTCGCTCACACCTCTCGTCTCACCTCCTTGAGGTTCTTGCAGGACTAAAACCAGCGCCAGACAGAACCAATCTCAGCAGCGCAATCCAAATATGCATATATGGCTCAAGAAGTAATAAAGACCAGGGAACCAGCAAAAACGAAACCGGGATGATAGTCTCGCGAGCAGCAAGCGAATCTATCCGAAATACAAACAAAACTGAAGACTCGAATAACAATAGAAACGAAATGTGCGAAATATGATGAAACAACACCCAAATGTGCAGCAGGAAAAAGAAAATAAAAATGAAAACAACAGAAAGAAATTGAATTTCAACACGTGACGCAAAACGGGCTTGTTGACGACGACGAGTTGAGTCCGAATCTGGAAACCTAAAGCCAGTCATCTGTAATTGAGCTAAACTTTAAGATATGGTGCGATATCAACCCAAATACACAGGATATGAAGTTTGAGCGATTTAGGATAAGGTTTGATGTACCGAACCCGAAAACAATTTGAACCAGAAGTGATCAGACCCGAAATTGAAAAACCAAAGCGAACGACGTCCAACTGACCCCAAACTTAATATTTTCATGCGATTAGGGCCCTAGTAATGAGTGTGTCAAATTTGAGCTAATTCCGAGTTGATTTGGTCCAGTTTTCCCTTGTTAGGTTTTCAGCCGGGTCCAATGGTAGGACTGAGAATTATGGCTACTGCCGTAAAAGTGGACGGTTACACATTTTACGTCAAAATCCGAATCTGACCTTGCCTGGATCCTATCATTCCCTCTGTCTTCAAGATGATTCGTCCGCGAATCACCACCAAGTTGAATGGACAGTTCCTTAGCCTCGGTTTGAATCCTTTGGAACTCTTTTCTTGCCAACAATTGTCGCCAACAACTTCGGATGAAAGTAGCAGCCGTTCCATTTCGTATTTCATCATTGCAACGTTTTTTCTCCTCTCCTTCTGAAGCTCGCGGCGCATTGACTGCTGCCGTTAACACATCAAGTTCTTGCCTCATCTCCCCGAGAATACGAGATAGACTCTTTGGAGCACTAATCTCTTTATTTCTGTCCCTTTGATACCACCTCTCCTGTTGAATCCTCCCTTTTCTTTTGCCATAACACCTCGTCACAATACATGAAATCCCTTCGGTTTGTGGGCTGCCGAAAGCCTTCCTGGTAGCCTGCGGTCTCATCCTTAAAACCACCACCACCACCACCATCAATCCTCATAATCACCCCCACTTTGGCCTTTCAGCCCCCACTGCCGTGGTTTGATTTCAATTCAGCCCCAACCCTTGTCGCATCTTGGGTACGTGTTCCGGCCATGCTACCACGTTTTGCCACCTTGTCAAGTCAGCCACACACGTTCCCCGTCGTGGAATTCATTCTTTCCGTCGTCTTCGTCATGGCTTGCATTTGGAATTTAAGTCCTACATCGGGAGGGCGCGGCGTGTTGTTTCGATCTGACATGATAGTACCTGTAAAAATTGGTTAGTGGTAGGGGGCAAAAAGAAAATCCTCAGGTCGCCCGTGCTTCGCTCACACCTCTCGTCTCACCTCCTTGAGGTTCTTGCAGGACTAAAACCAGCGCCAGACAGAACCAATCTCAGCAGCGCAATCCAAATATGCATATATGGCTCAAGAAGTAATAAAGACCAGGGAACCAGCAAAACGAAACCGGGATGATAGTCTCGCGAGCAGCAAGCGAATCTATCCGAAATACAAACAAAACTGAAGACTCGAATAACAATAGAAACGAAATGTGCGAAATATGATGAAACAACACCCAAATGTGCAGCAGGAAAAAGAAAATAAAAATGAAAACAACAGAAAGAAATTGAATTTCAACACGTGACGCAAAACGGGCTTGTTGACGACGACGAGTTGAGTCCGAATCTGGAAACCTAAAGCCAGTCATCTGTAATTGAGCTAAACTTTAAGATATGGTGCGATATCAACCCAAATACACAGGATATGAAGTTTGAGCGATTTAGGATAAGGTTTGATGTACCGAACCCGAAAACAATTTGAACCAGAAGTGATCAGACCCGAAATTGAAAAACCAAAGCGAACGACGTCCAACTGACCCCAAACTTAATATTTTCATGCGATTAGGGCCCTAGTAATGAGTGTGTCAAATTTGAGCTAATTCCGAGTTGATTTGGTCCAGTTTTCCCTTGTTAGGTTTTCAGCCGGGTCCAATGGTAGGACTGAGAATTATGGCTACTGCCGTAAAAGTGGACGGTTACACATTTTACGTCAAAATCCGAATCTGACCTTGCCTGGATCCTATCATTCCCTCTGTCTTCAAGATGATTCGTCCGCGAATCACCACCAAGTTGAATGGACAGTTCCTTAGCCTCGGTTTGAATCCTTTGGAACTCTTTTCTTGCCAACAATTGTCGCCAACAACTTCGGATGAAAGTAGCAGCCGTTCCATTTCGTATTTCATCATTGCAACGTTTTTTCTCCTCTCCTTCTGAAGCTCGCGGCGCATTGACTGCTGCCGTTAACACATCAAGTTCTTGCCTCATCTCCCCGAGAATACGAGATAGACTCTTTGGAGCACTAATCTCTTTATTTCTGTCCCTTTGATACCACCTCTCCTGTTGAATCCTCCCTTTTCTTTTGCCATAACACCTCGTCACAATACATGAAATCCCTTCGGTTTGTGGGCTGCCGAAAGCCTTCCTGGTAGCCTGCGGTCTCATCCTTAAAACCACCACCACCACCACCATCAATCCTCATAATCACCCCCACTTTGGCCTTTCAGCCCCCACTGCCGTGGTTTGATTTCAATTCAGCCCCAACCCTTGTCGCATCTTGGGTACGTGTTCCGGCCATGCTACCACGTTTTGCCACCTTGTCAAGTCAGCCACACACGTTCCCCGTCGTGGAATTCATTCTTTCCGTCGTCTTCGTCATGGCTTGCATTTGGAATTTAAGTCCTACATCGGGAGGGCGCGGCGTGTTGTTTCGATCTGACATGATAGTACCTGTAAAAATTGGTTAGTGGTAGGGGGCAAAAAGAAAATCCTCAGGTCGCCCGTGCTTCGCTCACACCTCTCGTCTCACCTCCTTGAGGTTCTTGCAGGACTAAAACCAGCGCCAGACAGAACCAATCTCAGCAGCGCAATCCAAATATGCATATATGGCTCAAGAAGTAATAAAGACCAGGGAACCAGCAAAAACGAAACCGGGATGATAGTCTCGCGAGCAGCAAGCGAATCTATCCGAAATACAAACAAAACTGAAGACTCGAATAACAATAGAAACGAAATGTGCGAAATATGATGAAACAACACCCAAATGTGCAGCAGGAAAAAGAAAATAAAAATGAAAACAACAGAAAGAAATTGAATTTCAACACGTGACGCAAAACGGGCTTGTTGACGACGACGAGTTGAGTCCGAATCTGGAAACCTAAAGCCAGTCATCTGTAATTGAGCTAAACTTTAAGATATGGTGCGATATCAACCCAAATACACAGGATATGAAGTTTGAGCGATTTAGGATAAGGTTTGATGTACCGAACCCGAAAACAATTTGAACCAGAAGTGATCAGACCCGAAATTGAAAAACCAAAGCGAACGACGTCCAACTGACCCCAAACTTAATATTTTCATGCGATTAGGGCCCTAGTAATGAGTGTGTCAAATTTGAGCTAATTCCGAGTTGATTTGGTCCAGTTTTCCCTTGTTAGGTTTTCAGCCGGGTCCAATGGTAGGACTGAGAATTATGGCTACTGCCGTAAAAGTGGACGGTTACACATTTTACGTCAAAATCCGAATCTGACCTTGCCTGGATCCTATCATTCCCTCTGTCTTCAAGATGATTCGTCCGCGAATCACCACCAAGTTGAATGGACAGTTCCTTAGCCTCGGTTTGAATCCTTTGGAACTCTTTTCTTGCCAACAATTGTCGCCAACAACTTCGGATGAAAGTAGCAGCCGTTCCATTTCGTATTTCATCATTGCAACGTTTTTTCTCCTCTCCTTCTGAAGCTCGCGGCGCATTGACTGCTGCCGTTAACACATCAAGTTCTTGCCTCATCTCCCCGAGAATACGAGATAGACTCTTTGGAGCACTAATCTCTTTATTTCTGTCCCTTTGATACCACCTCTCCTGTTGAATCCTCCCTTTTCTTTTGCCATAACACCTCGTCACAATACATGAAATCCCTTCGGTTTGTGGGCTGCCGAAAGCCTTCCTGGTAGCCTGCGGTCTCATCCTTAAAACCACCACCACCACCACCATCAATCCTCATAATCACCCCCACTTTGGCCTTTCAGCCCCCACTGCCGTGGTTTGATTTCAATTCAGCCCCAACCCTTGTCGCATCTTGGGTACGTGTTCCGGCCATGCTACCACGTTTTGCCACCTTGTCAAGTCAGCCACACACGTTCCCCGTCGTGGAATTCATTCTTTCCGTCGTCTTCGTCATGGCTTGCATTTGGAATTTAAGTCCTACATCGGGAGGGCGCGGCGTGTTGTTTCGATCTGACATGATAGTACCTGTAAAAATTGGTTAGTGGTAGGGGGCAAAAAGAAAATCCTCAGGTCGCCCGTGCTTCGCTCACACCTCTCGTCTCACCTCCTTGAGGTTCTTGCAGGACTAAAACCAGCGCCAGACAGAACCAATCTCAGCAGCGCAATCCAAATATGCATATATGGCTCAAGAAGTAATAAAGACCAGGGAACCAGCAAAAACGAAACCGGGATGATAGTCTCGCGAGCAGCAAGCGAATCTATCCGAAATACAAACAAAACTGAAGACTCGAATAACAATAGAAACGAAATGTGCGAAATATGATGAAACAACACCCAAATGTGCAGCAGGAAAAAGAAAATAAAAATGAAAACAACAGAAAGAAATTGAATTTCAACACGTGACGCAAAACGGGCTTGTTGACGACGACGAGTTGAGTCCGAATCTGGAAACCTAAAGCCAGTCATCTGTAATTGAGCTAAACTTTAAGATATGGTGCGATATCAACCCAAATACACAGGATATGAAGTTTGAGCGATTTAGGATAAGGTTTGATGTACCGAACCCGAAAACAATTTGAACCAGAAGTGATCAGACCCGAAATTGAAAAACCAAAGCGAACGACGTCCAACTGACCCCAAACTTAATATTTTCATGCGATTAGGGCCCTAGTAATGAGTGTGTCAAATTTGAGCTAATTCCGAGTTGATTTGGTCCAGTTTTCCCTTGTTAGGTTTTCAGCCGGGTCCAATGGTAGGACTGAGAATTATGGCTACTGCCGTAAAAGTGGACGGTTACACATTTTACGTCAAAATCCGAATCTGACCTTGCCTGGATCCTATCATTCCCTCTGTCTTCAAGAT
Source organism: Populus tomentosa (assembly GCA_018804465.1). NCBI lineage: Eukaryota > Viridiplantae > Streptophyta > Magnoliopsida > Malpighiales > Salicaceae > Populus > Populus tomentosa. Next base: position 39,100 of record JAAWWB010002310.1, read on the forward strand.
GATTCGTCCGCGAATCACCACCAAGTTGAATGGACAGTTCCTTAGCCTCGGTTTGAATCCTTTGGAACTCTTTTCTTGCCAACAATTGTCGCCAACAACTTCGGATGAAAGTAGCAGCCGTTCCATTTCGTATTTCATCATTGCAACGTTTTTTCTCCTCTCCTTCTGAAGCTCGCGGCGCATTGACTGCTGCCGTTAACACATCAAGTTCTTGCCTCATCTCCCCGAGAATACGAGATAGACTCTTTGGAGCACTAATCTCTTTATTTCTGTCCCTTTGATACCACCTCTCCTGTTGAATCCTCCCTTTTCTTTTGCCATAACACCTCGTCACAATACATGAAATCCCTTCGGTTTGTGGGCTGCCGAAAGCCTTCCTGGTAGCCTGCGGTCTCATCCTTAAAACCACCACCACCACCACCATCAATCCTCATAATCACCCCCACTTTGGCCTTTCAGCCCCCACTGCCGTGGTTTGATTTCAATTCAGCCCCAACCCTTGTCGCATCTTGGGTACGTGTTCCGGCCATGCTACCACGTTTTGCCACCTTGTCAAGTCAGCCACACACGTTCCCCGTCGTGGAATTCATTCTTTCCGTCGTCTTCGTCATGGCTTGCATTTGGAATTTAAGTCCTACATCGGGAGGGCGCGGCGTGTTGTTTCGATCTGACATGATAGTACCTGTAAAAATTGGTTAGTGGTAGGGGGCAAAAAGAAAATCCTCAGGTCGCCCGTGCTTCGCTCACACCTCTCGTCTCACCTCCTTGAGGTTCTTGCAGGACTAAAACCAGCGCCAGACAGAACCAATCTCAGCAGCGCAATCCAAATATGCATATATGGCTCAAGAAGTAATAAAGACCAGGGAACCAGCAAAAACGAAACCGGGATGATAGTCTCGCGAGCAGCAAGCGAATCTATCCGAAATACAAACAAAACTGAAGACTCGAATAACAATAGAAACGAAATGTGCGAAATATGATGAAACAACACCCAAATGTGCAGCAGGAAAAAGAAAATAAAAATGAAAACAACAGAAAGAAATTGAATTTCAACACGTGACGCAAAACGGGCTTGTTGACGACGACGAGTTGAGTCCGAATCTGGAAACCTAAAGCCAGTCATCTGTAATTGAGCTAAACTTTAAGATATGGTGCGATATCAACCCAAATACACAGGATATGAAGTTTGAGCGATTTAGGATAAGGTTTGATGTACCGAACCCGAAAACAATTTGAACCAGAAGTGATCAGACCCGAAATTGAAAAACCAAAGCGAACGACGTCCAACTGACCCCAAACTTAATATTTTCATGCGATTAGGGCCCTAGTAATGAGTGTGTCAAATTTGAGCTAATTCCGAGTTGATTTGGTCCAGTTTTCCCTTGTTAGGTTTTCAGCCGGGTCCAATGGTAGGACTGAGAATTATGGCTACTGCCGTAAAAGTGGACGGTTACACATTTTACGTCAAAATCCGAATCTGACCTTGCCTGGATCCTATCATTCCCTCTGTCTTCAAGATGATTCGTCCGCGAATCACCACCAAGTTGAATGGACAGTTCCTTAGCCTCGGTTTGAATCCTTTGGAACTCTTTTCTTGCCAACAATTGTCGCCAACAACTTCGGATGAAAGTAGCAGCCGTTCCATTTCGTATTTCATCATTGCAACGTTTTTTCTCCTCTCCTTCTGAAGCTCGCGGCGCATTGACTGCTGCCGTTAACACATCAAGTTCTTGCCTCATCTCCCCGAGAATACGAGATAGACTCTTTGGAGCACTAATCTCTTTATTTCTGTCCCTTGATACCACCTCTCCTGTTGAATCCTCCCTTTTCTTTTGCCATAACACCTCGTCACAATACATGAAATCCCTTCGGTTTGTGGGCTGCCGAAAGCCTTCCTGGTAGCCTGCGGTCTCATCCTTAAAACCACCACCACCACCACCATCAATCCTCATAATCACCCCCACTTTGGCCTTTCAGCCCCCACTGCCGTGGTTTGATTTCAATTCAGCCCCAACCCTTGTCGCATCTTGGGTACGTGTTCCGGCCATGCTACCACGTTTTGCCACCTTGTCAAGTCAGCCACACACGTTCCCCGTCGTGGAATTCATTCTTTCCGTCGTCTTCGTCATGGCTTGCATTTGGAATTTAAGTCCTACATCGGGAGGGCGCGGCGTGTTGTTTCGATCTGACATGATAGTACCTGTAAAAATTGGTTAGTGGTAGGGGGCAAAAAGAAAATCCTCAGGTCGCCCGTGCTTCGCTCACACCTCTCGTCTCACCTCCTTGAGGTTCTTGCAGGACTAAAACCAGCGCCAGACAGAACCAATCTCAGCAGCGCAATCCAAATATGCATATATGGCTCAAGAAGTAATAAAGACCAGGGAACCAGCAAAAACGAAACCGGGATGATAGTCTCGCGAGCAGCAAGCGAATCTATCCGAAATACAAACAAAACTGAAGACTCGAATAACAATAGAAACGAAATGTGCGAAATATGATGAAACAACACCCAAATGTGCAGCAGGAAAAAGAAAATAAAAATGAAAACAACAGAAAGAAATTGAATTTCAACACGTGACGCAAAACGGGCTTGTTGACGACGACGAGTTGAGTCCGAATCTGGAAACCTAAAGCCAGTCATCTGTAATTGAGCTAAACTTTAAGATATGGTGCGATATCAACCCAAATACACAGGATATGAAGTTTGAGCGATTTAGGATAAGGTTTGATGTACCGAACCCGAAAACAATTTGAACCAGAAGTGATCAGACCCGAAATTGAAAAACCAAAGCGAACGACGTCCAACTGACCCCAAACTTAATATTTTCATGCGATTAGGGCCCTAGTAATGAGTGTGTCAAATTTGAGCTAATTCCGAGTTGATTTGGTCCAGTTTTCCCTTGTTAGGTTTTCAGCCGGGTCCAATGGTAGGACTGAGAATTATGGCTACTGCCGTAAAAGTGGACGGTTACACATTTTACGTCAAAATCCGAATCTGACCTTGCCTGGATCCTATCATTCCCTCTGTCTTCAAGATGATTCGTCCGCGAATCACCACCAAGTTGAATGGACAGTTCCTTAGCCTCGGTTTGAATCCTTTGGAACTCTTTTCTTGCCAACAATTGTCGCCAACAACTTCGGATGAAAGTAGCAGCCGTTCCATTTCGTATTTCATCATTGCAACGTTTTTTCTCCTCTCCTTCTGAAGCTCGCGGCGCATTGACTGCTGCCGTTAACACATCAAGTTCTTGCCTCATCTCCCCGAGAATACGAGATAGACTCTTTGGAGCACTAATCTCTTTATTTCTGTCCCTTTGATACCACCTCTCCTGTTGAATCCTCCCTTTTCTTTTGCCATAACACCTCGTCACAATACATGAAATCCCTTCGGTTTGTGGGCTGCCGAAAGCCTTCCTGGTAGCCTGCGGTCTCATCCTTAAAACCACCACCACCACCACCATCAATCCTCATAATCACCCCCACTTTGGCCTTTCAGCCCCCACTGCCGTGGTTTGATTTCAATTCAGCCCCAACCCTTGTCGCATCTTGGGTACGTGTTCCGGCCATGCTACCACGTTTTGCCACCTTGTCAAGTCAGCCACACACGTTCCCCGTCGTGGAATTCATTCTTTCCGTCGTCTTCGTCATGGCTTGCATTTGGAATTTAAGTCCTACATCGGGAGGGCGCGGCGTGTTGTTTCGATCTGACATGATAGTACCTGTAAAAATTGGTTAGTGGTAGGGGGCAAAAAGAAAATCCTCAGGTCGCCCGTGCTTCGCTCACACCTCTCGTCTCACCTCCTTGAGGTTCTTGCAGGACTAAAACCAGCGCCAGACAGAACCAATCTCAGCAGCGCAATCCAAATATGCATATATGGCTCAAGAAGTAATAAAGACCAGGGAACCAGCAAAAACGAAACCGGGATGATAGTCTCGCGAGCAGCAAGCGAATCTATCCGAAATACAAACAAAACTGAAGACTCGAATAACAATAGAAACGAAATGTGCGAAATATGATGAAACAACACCCAAATGTGCAGCAGGAAAAAGAAAATAAAAATGAAAACAACAGAAAGAAATTGAATTTCAACACGTGACGCAAAACGGGCTTGTTGACGACGACGAGTTGAGTCCGAATCTGGAAACCTAAAGCCAGTCATCTGTAATTGAGCTAAACTTTAAGATATGGTGCGATATCAACCCAAATACACAGGATATGAAGTTTGAGCGATTTAGGATAAGGTTTGATGTACCGAACCCGAAAACAATTTGAACCAGAAGTGATCAGACCCGAAATTGAAAAACCAAAGCGAACGACGTCCAACTGACCCCAAACTTAATATTTTCATGCGATTAGGGCCCTAGTAATGAGTGTGTCAAATTTGAGCTAATTCCGAGTTGATTTGGTCCAGTTTTCCCTTGTTAGGTTTTCAGCCGGGTCCAATGGTAGGACTGAGAATTATGGCTACTGCCGTAAAAGTGGACGGTTACACATTTTACGTCAAAATCCGAATCTGACCTTGCCTGGATCCTATCATTCCCTCTGTCTTCAAGATGATTCGTCCGCGAATCACCACCAAGTTGAATGGACAGTTCCTTAGCCTCGGTTTGAATCCTTTGGAACTCTTTTCTTGCCAACAATTGTCGCCAACAACTTCGGATGAAAGTAGCAGCCGTTCCATTTCGTATTTCATCATTGCAACGTTTTTTCTCCTCTCCTTCTGAAGCTCGCGGCGCATTGACTGCTGCCGTTAACACATCAAGTTCTTGCCTCATCTCCCCGAGAATACGAGATAGACTCTTTGGAGCACTAATCTCTTTATTTCTGTCCCTTTGATACCACCTCTCCTGTTGAATCCTCCCTTTTCTTTTGCCATAACACCTCGTCACAATACATGAAATCCCTTCGGTTTGTGGGCTGCCGAAAGCCTTCCTGGTAGCCTGCGGTCTCATCCTTAAAACCACCACCACCACCACCATCAATCCTCATAATCACCCCCACTTTGGCCTTTCAGCCCCCACTGCCGTGGTTTGATTTCAATTCAGCCCCAACCCTTGTCGCATCTTGGGTACGTGTTCCGGCCATGCTACCACGTTTTGCCACCTTGTCAAGTCAGCCACACACGTTCCCCGTCGTGGAATTCATTCTTTCCGTCGTCTTCGTCATGGCTTGCATTTGGAATTTAAGTCCTACATCGGGAGGGCGCGGCGTGTTGTTTCGATCTGACATGATAGTACCTGTAAAAATTGGTTAGTGGTAGGGGGCAAAAAGAAAATCCTCAGGTCGCCCGTGCTTCGCTCACACCTCTCGTCTCACCTCCTTGAGGTTCTTGCAGGACTAAAACCAGCGCCAGACAGAACCAATCTCAGCAGCGCAATCCAAATATGCATATATGGCTCAAGAAGTAATAAAGACCAGGGAACCAGCAAAAACGAAACCGGGATGATAGTCTCGCGAGCAGCAAGCGAATCTATCCGAAATACAAACAAAACTGAAGACTCGAATAACAATAGAAACGAAATGTGCGAAATATGATGAAACAACACCCAAATGTGCAGCAGGAAAAAGAAAATAAAAATGAAAACAACAGAAAGAAATTGAATTTCAACACGTGACGCAAAACGGGCTTGTTGACGACGACGAGTTGAGTCCGAATCTGGAAACCTAAAGCCAGTCATCTGTAATTGAGCTAAACTTTAAGATATGGTGCGATATCAACCCAAATACACAGGATATGAAGTTTGAGCGATTTAGGATAAGGTTTGATGTACCGAACCCGAAAACAATTTGAACCAGAAGTGATCAGACCCGAAATTGAAAAACCAAAGCGAACGACGTCCAACTGACCCCAAACTTAATATTTTCATGCGATTAGGGCCCTAGTAATGAGTGTGTCAAATTTGAGCTAATTCCGAGTTGATTTGGTCCAGTTTTCCCTTGTTAGGTTTTCAGCCGGGTCCAATGGTAGGACTGAGAATTATGGCTACTGCCGTAAAAGTGGACGGTTACACATTTTACGTCAAAATCCGAATCTGACCTTGCCTGGATCCTATCATTCCCTCTGTCTTCAAGATGATTCGTCCGCGAATCACCACCAAGTTGAATGGACAGTTCCTTAGCCTCGGTTTGAATCCTTTGGAACTCTTTTCTTGCCAACAATTGTCGCCAACAACTTCGGATGAAAGTAGCAGCCGTTCCATTTCGTATTTCATCATTGCAACGTTTTTTCTCCTCTCCTTCTGAAGCTCGCGGCGCATTGACTGCTGCCGTTAACACATCAAGTTCTTGCCTCATCTCCCCGAGAATACGAGATAGACTCTTTGGAGCACTAATCTCTTTATTTCTGTCCCTTTGATACCACCTCTCCTGTTGAATCCTCCCTTTTCTTTTGCCATAACACCTCGTCACAATACATGAAATCCCTTCGGTTTGTGGGCTGCCGAAAGCCTTCCTGGTAGCCTGCGGTCTCATCCTTAAAACCACCACCACCACCACCATCAATCCTCATAATCACCCCCACTTTGGCCTTTCAGCCCCCACTGCCGTGGTTTGATTTCAATTCAGCCCCAACCCTTGTCGCATCTTGGGTACGTGTTCCGGCCATGCTACCACGTTTTGCCACCTTGTCAAGTCAGCCACACACGTTCCCCGTCGTGGAATTCATTCTTTCCGTCGTCTTCGTCATGGCTTGCATTTGGAATTTAAGTCCTACATCGGGAGGGCGCGGCGTGTTGTTTCGATCTGACATGATAGTACCTGTAAAAATTGGTTAGTGGTAGGGGGCAAAAAGAAAATCCTCAGGTCGCCCGTGCTTCGCTCACACCTCTCGTCTCACCTCCTTGAGGTTCTTGCAGGACTAAAACCAGCGCCAGACAGAACCAATCTCAGCAGCGCAATCCAAATATGCATATATGGCTCAAGAAGTAATAAAGACCAGGGAACCAGCAAAAACGAAACCGGGATGATAGTCTCGCGAGCAGCAAGCGAATCTATCCGAAATACAAACAAAACTGAAGACTCGAATAACAATAGAAACGAAATGTGCGAAATATGATGAAACAACACCCAAATGTGCAGCAGGAAAAGAAAATAAAAATGAAAACAACAGAAAGAAATTGAATTTCAACACGTGACGCAAAACGGGCTTGTTGACGACGACGAGTTGAGTCCGAATCTGGAAACCTAAAGCCAGTCATCTGTAATTGAGCTAAACTTTAAGATATGGTGCGATATCAACCCAAATACACAGGATATGAAGTTTGAGCGATTTAGGATAAGGTTTGATGTACCGAACCCGAAAACAATTTGAACCAGAAGTGATCAGACCCGAAATTGAAAAACCAAAGCGAACGACGTCCAACTGACCCCAAACTTAATATTTTCATGCGATTAGGGCCCTAGTAATGAGTGTGTCAAATTTGAGCTAATTCCGAGTTGATTTGGTCCAGTTTTCCCTTGTTAGGTTTTCAGCCGGGTCCAATGGTAGGACTGAGAATTATGGCTACTGCCGTAAAAGTGGACGGTTACACATTTTACGTCAAAATCCGAATCTGACCTTGCCTGGATCCTATCATTCCCTCTGTCTTCAAGATGATTCGTCCGCGAATCACCACCAAGTTGAATGGACAGTTCCTTAGCCTCGGTTTGAATCCTTTGGAACTCTTTTCTTGCCAACAATTGTCGCCAACAACTTCGGATGAAAGTAGCAGCCGTTCCATTTCGTATTTCATCATTGCAACGTTTTTTCTCCTCTCCTTCTGAAGCTCGCGGCGCATTGACTGCTGCCGTTAACACATCAAGTTCCTGCCTCATCTCCCCGAGAATACGAGATAGACTCTTTGGAGCACTAATCTCTTTATTTCTGTCCCTTTGATACCACCCCTCCTGTTGAATCCTCCCTTTTCTTTTGCCATAGCACCTCGTCACAGTACAAGAAATCCCTTCGGTTTGTAGGCTGCCGAAATCCTTCCTGGTAGCCTGCGGTCTCATCCTTAAAACCACCATCACCACCACCATCAATCCTCATAATCACCCCCACTTTGGCCTTTCAGCCCCCACTGCCGTGGTTTCATTTCAATTCAGCCCCAACCTTTGTCGCATCTTGGGTACGTGTTCCGGCCATGCTACCACGTTTTGCCACCTTGTCAAGTCAGCCACACTCGTTCCCCATCGTGGAATTCATTCTTTCCGTCGTCTTCGTCATGGCTTGCATTTGGAATTTAAGTCCTACATCGGGAGGGCGCGGCGTGTTGTTTCGATCTGACATGATAGTACCTGTAAAAGTTGGTTAGTGGTAGGGGGCAAAAAGAAAATCCTCAGGTCGCCCGTGCTTCGCTCACACCTCTCGTCTCACCTCCTTGAGGTTCTTGCAGGACTAAAACCAGCGCCAGACAGAACCAATCTCAGCAGCGCAATCCAAATATGCATATATGGCTCAAGAAGTAATAAAGACCAGGGAACCAGCAAAAACGGAAACCGGATGATAGTCTCGCGAGCAGCAAGCGAATCTATCCGAAATACAAACAAAACTGAAGACTCGAATAACAATAGAAACGAAATGTGCGAAATATGATGAAACAACACCCAATGTGCAGCAGGAAAAAGAAAATAAAATGAAAACAACAGAAAAGAAATTGAATTTCAACACGTGACGCAAAACGGGCTTGTTGACGACGACGAGTTGAGTCCGAATCTGGAAACCTAAAGCCAGTCATCTGTAATTGAGCTAAACTTTAAGATATGGTGCGATATCAACCCAAATACACAGGATATGAAGTTTGAGCGATTTAGGATAAGGTTTGATGTACCGAACCCGAAAACAATTTTTGAACCAGAAGTGATCAGACCCGAAATTGAAAACCCAAGCGAACGACGTCCAACTGACCCCAAACTTAATATTTTCATGCGATTAGGGCCCTAGTAATGAGTGTGTCAAATTTGAGCTAATTCCGAGTTGATTTGGTCCAGTTTTCCCTTGTTAGGTTTTCAGCCGGGGTCCAATGGTAGGACTGAGAATTATGGCTACTGCCGTAAACGTGGACGGTTACACATTTTACGTCAAAATCCGAATCTGACCTTGCCTGGGATCCTATCATTCCCTCTGTCTCAAGATGATTCGTCCGCGAATCACCACCAAGTTGAATGGACAGTTCCTTAGCCTCGGTTGAATCCTTGGAACTCTTTTCTTGCCAACAATTGTCGCCAACAACTTCGGATGAAATAGCAGCCGTTCCATTTCGTCTTTCATCATTGCAACGTTTTTTCTCCTTCCTCCTGAAGCTCGCGGCGCATTGACTGCTGCCGTTAACACATCAAGTTCTTGCCTCATCTCCCCGAGAATACGAGATAGACTCTTTGGAGCACTAATCTCTTTATTTCTGTCCCTTTGATACCACCTCTCCTGTTGAATCCTCCCTTTTCTTTTGCCATAACACCTCGTCACAATACATGAAATCCCTTCGGTTTGTGGGCTGCCGAAAGCCTTCCTGGTAGCCTGCGGTCTCATCCTTAAAACCACCACCACCACCACCATCAATCCTCAATAATCACCCCCACTTTGGCCTTTCAGCCCCCACTGCCGTGGTTTGATTTCAATTCAGCCCCAACCCTTGTCGCATCTTGGGTACGTGTTCCGGCCATGCTACCACGTTTTGCCACCTTGTCAAGTCAGCCACACACGTTCCCCGTCGTGGAATTCATTCTTTCCGTTCTTCGTCATGGCTTGCATTTGGAATTTAAGTCCTACATCGGGAGGGCGCGGCGTGTTGTTTCGATCTGACATGATAGTACCTGTAAAAATTGGTTAGTGGTAGGGGGCAAAAAGAAAATCCTCAGGTCGCCGTGCTTCGCTCAACACTCTCACCTCTCGTTCACTCCTTGAGGTTCTTGCAGGACTAAAACCAGCGCCAGACAGAACCAATCTCAGCAGCGCAATCCAAATATGCATATATGGCTCAAGAAGTAATAAAGACCAGGGAACCAGCAAAAACGAAAC